>JAYJMB010008422.1:0-48142 GCA_036873735.1 Pouteria campechiana
AATGAGGAGGAAATTCTCCGGCAACTCTGGGCGTTTTGCAGAGCGAATGGGCTTTCTGCACCTTGTCTGGATTTTTTGAATCCATGGCTTTCTGCACCCTTTTTTTTAAAAAAAATGAAATTATGGAAATACCCTTTCGGCTACGCTGTGACTGTCTGTAGCTTGGCCTCTTCCTGCTCTCACATGAATCACCTCCTTCGGTTCCTCCTCGTGTTTCTCATTGCTCTGTCAAGGCATTCTTTCCTTCTACTTTTATTTCCTTCCTCGAACCCAATATTTGAAACTCGGGAAGAAAACTTCCCAGAGCCGGTACTCGAAACCGCCGTTGCCTTCCTTTTCTTACTCTCCTGATTTTCTTTTCCCATGGAAACCATTAATTGAGCAACAGGAAATGAACCATGTTAGATCTCCGCGAAGAGCTCGCAGGCCATCAACGATGGCGTTGGTTTCGGGTAATGTTGCAATCCTCCCAGCAGCTTTTGACTGAGCATCATCATTGGCACCTTTTGGTTCAGCGGCAAGGACTCTAATGGTGGGATTGACGGCCTTTGCAGCCAAAGCCACCCCAGAAATCAGACCGCCACCTGCGTTCTCCATTTGAAAATTCAACAACCGGGAGTAAACGGGACAAACCAAAAGCTGGTCAAAACTTTGACACGTGTGATTGTTGAACAAACCATTTATTGGGACAACTATTATGTCAATGTCAGGGACTTGCTCTACAAACGTCTTATAGTTGCATCGGACGAACAAAAGAAATATGTAGATGGGAAGCGTAGGGATCTCCAGTTTGCAGTTGGAGATCATGTCTTACTGATTAAATTTGGGGTAAAGGGAAAGTTTAGTCCTCATTTTATTGGACTATTTGAGATTTCGGAGTCCATTGATGGAGTTGCATACCGATTGACCTTACCATCACTATTATCTGGACTCTACGATGTATTTCATATCTCACAATTAAGAAAATATGTAACAGATCCTTCTCATGTGTTGCATTTAGAGCAGTTTTAGTTTGAGGAAGATATGATATATTAAAAGCGGCTAGTCCAGATACTCGATGTTCATAAAAGACATCTTAGAGGGAGGACAATAAAGTATGTCTTAGTTTTTTGAAGTAACCATAGTGAGAAAGAGGCTACGTGGGAACTCGAAGAAAATATGCGACAGCTTTATCCTGATTTATCTTTTCTCTCTAATGTATAACAAGTTTTGAGGACGAAATTTTTGTAAGGAGGGGGCATATAATACCCTATTCAAATAAATAAATATTTAAAACATCCCTACCAATGCATCGCGTGGGAGGGAGACAGTCGCGTTGGCCAATGGGTGGTTTGCATTATTTTAAATAAGGTGATAAGTTGTGTCAGATGCAATTATGCATTCAACTTATAAGATTAAGTGAGTGAGGAGAAGTAGCGAGAGAAGCTATAGTAGAGAAGAGAGGAGGCTCTAGATCGTTGTGGTAGCTGTGATCATGAGAAAAGAAAGACCAGAAACCTTCGTGGGTTGTCATAGAGGTAAATGGAATAGATCCTCCTGTCTTATGCAATTTTCGATCCAAGAAATTAGCATACACGATTATGTTATTGTATACATCATTTTAAACGGAATGCATACGAAATATATACAAGATTTCTGTGAAAAATAAGGAGCCAAACGGTCTAGGTCATACATATTATACGAACAAAGAAAATACAAAATTTTAAGTTAAAATATTACTCAAACAAAAAAGTAAATTTTGGGTAATTTGCAAAATTTGGATTATGAATTTGAATTGTCTAATATATCTGTTGTACATGTATTTAGATGTCATGTGAATTTCATGAATTTTAGATGAGAAATTATTAGCGATTTGTAACATAAATAATATATACATTAGATATGCATTTTTATGTATTTCTTATAATTGTGAAAATTACATATTAAATATTGGACTTAAATTGAAGCTCTCACTAATTAAAGTATATCATATGGCTTTGATTCATGAAAAAAATGTATGTACATGAAACATGAGACAAAAATAAGAAAAATCAAATAATTTGAAAAGGGATGAAAAACTATCCTTGTGAACAGTGTTACAATAACACATCAATGAATTGTGAGTTTTCATTTGGATTATCAAATTCAAGATCTAGACATTAGAGATATCATAATTAATGTTATTAGGCTATGGTAGAAATTTGAGATTGAAAGGACCTCGTTTAGTTGGTTAAATGAATAATTTTGTGAAAAATATTAAATCCCTTAAAAATTAGATTTTTAGGCCATAAATTACTAATGGACCACACTAGGTTGATCAGAGCATTTTCTAGAACATTTAGAAATGATTTTCCAATATTTGAAATTTTAAGAAATGTCAGAAAATGAGATTTTTAATCAAAAATCAAAATTTTTAATTAAGGGATAGTTATGGTCATTGGTAGCCAAGCTGCCTGAGTACTCTGGCAGGCCAAAGCTGGGTCAGCCTAGCCTAGCCCAGCCAAGCCATGAACTTCAACCCACACCCACGATTCGAGCCTAGGGATAGAAGCGGGCTTTAGCCTAGTAAGTTAAGCCCAGATGTGCGAGCCCAGACACAAGCCTAGGTGCATAGCCCAAACTTGAGCCTAGGTGGAAGCCCACCAAGCTGGCGATGGCGGCAGCGGTGTACAGTTGCCAACCAGCGACGAACGGATGACCCGTAATGAATTTTGATTTTTTGAACCATCTAAACTCCGATTTTAATGATTAAATAGTCAATCTTAGGGATTTTAGACGTTCTAAATCTAATGGTAGGGTTAGATTATCCAAAAGATTGTCAGATCATAAGTGATCAAATGGTCAGATTTTTTTTAATGATATATGGACTCCATGAACTCCAAAATGGATGATCAGATAGTCAATCTTAAGGTTTTTGGACCTGATGGACCCAATAGATGGGTTAGATTGTCTAAATGATAGTCAAATCATGTAGAAATGAACATTTATAATTGAATTATTGATTTCTAGACCCTATGATCATTGATTCGGATAATCAGGTAGTTGATCTTAAGGTTTTTGAACATTCTAGACCCAATGGAAGGGTCAAATTATCAAAATGATGGTTAAATTATATATTTTGTTAGTCAATTATGAAAGAAGATGATGTATTAAGTGAATTCATTAATCTAGACTAATTATGATATAAGATAGACTGTTTATTACTATCTAATGAATTGCATGAGATTAATTATACAACCAATTTAGCTCGTTGGTGGAGCTGTCTATAAGATTTTCATATTGCTAGTGGAGCTACCTTATTAGGTTAGCCTGTAATATGACATGTAGTAGTACATGATATAGACAGTTTTTAATACATGTGTTGTTTGCACCTATCCTACTTACTGAGTTTATGACTCACCCTTCTTATTTTATTTTTTCAAAGAATGTAACCCATGAAGTGCATTAGTACATGGTGAAAAGAGGTAGACGATGTTGAGTATCATTTCAAATAATTGTTAAAGACATTTTTTGTTTATCTTTGTATGAAACTTATATTTTAGAATTGATAGACATTGTTATTTATATTTCTTTTTATTTATGGTTATTTATGTAATTGTGTATTATCTTAAATACGATAGATCCGCAAAGATTCACCCTCGACCTAAAATGACATTTATTTATGTTATTTTTGGGTCAGGCCGTGACACCCTTCCTTGCAAAAATTCTTAAATCCTCCCTTTTCAACAAATTTAAATGATAATTCATCCATAATAATAATCATCTGTGTTATTACTTTCCTACATCTTTCTTGATCAAATTTTTAATTAAAAATAGAAGCATTGCCACCATCAGCTTGTGCTTATGAGAATGATAATAATTGTTGTTCTCTTTTTAGCCTTTTATGAGGATTACGTGAACATCTATCCAAGTGCCTTGAAAGCTAACTAGTACCAATTTTGCTTGGACACTTAAATTTAACTTTATAATACTTACATATGATAAAAGACAACTTTCCTTCTTCATTTAACACTCATCATAATGCTCCCAAATATGTGATTTTGGTATATATTATTTTTTTTCTTTTTACCTCTAGGAGCTTGACCATAAGAGGTTACCGTGAGATCAGTTGTATTTGATTCCATGGTTGAGATTGTAGTTGCATTTACCTCATTCATATCTTCTTCCATATTTTGATTTTTGAATATACCCTAATTCAAAACTTTAAAACAATAATTTATAAAAATAAACAAATTAATAAAATGCACTTAAAACTATATGCACAAACTATTAACATTAAACATAATTCACCACAACTTCTACCATTCAAAAATTATACTACAAAACCCCCTGAATATTCACCACAGAAGCATCATCAACATTCAGTATATATCTCAAACATCTACCATATCTGTGCTGTGAACGTTCACCATATCCGCACTACTAAAAAGTCAATGTCCATAGCAATTGAAAGAACGAATGAAAATCCAAGAAATAAAGCCCAAGAATAAATAACTCAAGATCATTTAGGTAAATAAGACTATCCTACTAGCATGGCTTTTTTAGATCATTTAGGTAAATTAAGGGATAGAGATAAAAAAATAAAAAATGAAAAATGAAAATTAAACAAATACCTAAAAATGAAATGGGTTTGGGTTATTTCCATTTGGTCACAGTAGTAGCAACAAGGGCTGGTTGTTAGTAGTAGCAGCAGCAAGGATGGCAAATGGCTTGGAATAACTGGACAAACAAGTTTGGCAGTGGCACTGTGGCAGCAACAAAAAAATTCAAAATGAGTTGAAGTTAGGTTGTTGAAAAATGGGGAAACCGCTACTCTGCTCGCCGGATGGGAAGGAGATGCCGAGAGGGATGAGGATTGGGTTTCATGGATGGAAAGACAAATGGGTTATGTCGAATGGGTTTTGCTAAGAGGGAAAGACAAATAGGTCACCAGAAAATGGGTTTCACCACTCGTTGGATGGAATGAGAACTGAGTTATAGTGGATGGGTTTCGTCAAGAGGGAAAGACAAATAGGTGTCGGTATCTGTCACAGTGTTGCATGGGTGATGAGAGATGGAAATGCACTTCTGAACTAATTGCCTTAGGGTTTGTTTGGCCTGGTGGTGAAATGTAAGCTATTCATTAAAGCTCGTTTGTTAAAAGCTCATTTCGAGCAGTCAGAAAAAAGTTCCAAATTGGAGCTTCAATGTAAAAGCCAAAAATCGATTATTACGATTTTTAAAATGTGCGATGATATTCCAGCCAAGCAACAAGGAAAGGGAGAAGAGGGCATTTGTACATTAGAAAGCACTTTGAAGTGCCAAATACACAAGGCCAAACACACCCTTAGACCCTCACGAATGGTGGCAACAGAGGAAATGGAGTAGCTGCACCTGATGGGCATGGAATGATGGAAACCAACAATCAATGTAGCTGTAGGACTTTGGAGCAAGGGCAATGCAATGTAAGAGTGTAAGTCGGGGCAGGTTCAACTCGAACCTAGATTTAAAGCAGGGTTAGGAAAACATTTTTCAATCCAAAACTACACCTACTTCAGGTTAGGGGCGGGAAGGGGGTTAGGCAACCCGCCTGAACCCAAACCCGCACCCCATTCATTAAAAAGAAATAAAAATAAAATAATATGACCTAGTAATAGTGGTCTATATCTGCGTAAGCAGAACATTTTTTATTGCATAAGATAAAGGCAAAAAAAATATCAGATGTAATCAAAGGATATCACAAACTGCATATACTAAAATACTCAAAATTATACCTTAAGGTCAGTTGAAAGTAGGCGCTAGTATATATATGCACGTTCTCTCAAATCTAGATTATCTATCTCTTGAGTGACATTGTTTAAAATGACCTATACGTAGAAATAGAACTTATAGAAAATCCTTTAATTGATGAAAATAAATCCAAATGAACAATATAATAACAACATTCTAGAATGAATCAGGATTTTATGAAACTAAGATCATGACCAAATCACTAGTCATGAGATTCTCCCACTTTCCAATACTATTATTTTTCTTTTTCTTTTCTCTATTTTTCAAAGGATTCTGACTTTAATCAACAAAGGAATAAACAATTTGGATGACCAATAGTCATCTGACAAAGGATGATACTATTACTGAAGGCAAAGAAAAAATTAATGAAAAAACATCCTAGATATAGACCAAGTGCACTTTTACTTAAAAAGAAAGGTCTTCCAACCCAAACTCGAACCCCGAAGTCAATCCTCACATGTAGGGTTAGGGTTGGGGTTGGGAAAAGATTATAAAAGTAAGAGCTAGGGTTAAGATTAAAAAAAAGATTGTAAAAGTAAGGGTTAGGGTTGAGCAAGCTCAAACTAGCACCGAACCTGCCCGACTTACACCCCTAATACGATGTAGCAATAGGGTGTAGGGTATGTATTAAGGTTTTCAATTTACTTATTAATATACATATAATTTGGGTGAGTTTCGAGTTAGGTTACTACCAACTAGAAACCATAAAGTAATTCATGTTTGATTGAACATGAATTAAAAACCCGTATCTCAATAAATCGCAGATTAGGTTGGGTGGGTTTGAGACAACCCAACTTAAGTTGTACCCCTATAAAAAGTGGGGCCAGTTGGTGCTTAGTAGATAGAGATATTGAATGAGATTTACATAATCATAGTGGTATAGGGCTCATTTCAAGCAAAATAAAAAAAATTTCTTTGTTCATTAAAATTATCATAAATAATATATTTTAAAGTTGATCTTGATATACTTCATTCATTATATTTAAACTTATCATAGATTTCGAAACTTAAAGTTAATATCATTAAAAGTTTATTTGATATAAAACATAAAATTATTTATTATATAGTAATAATATTAAGATTCAAATTGTTTCAAATCATTGATCAAAGTAGTTTAAACTAAATTGATCAATAGACAGATTCAATCATTGGTTTAGCTTTGATAACAGTGACTACAATGCTCTCTTCTTGAACTCTGCCTTTGCTATGCCAAAACACCTGCTCGAATCTTCTTACACCATTTATGTAATCAATGTGACATGTTTGATTGTGGGTTTAAGGGCCTGTTTAGCCTGTCGGTGAGATTTAAGAGCTTTATTAAAGTTCTTTTATATATAGAACTTTTTCTAAAACCTCTGAATTGGAGCTTTGATATAAAAGCCAAAAATTGATTTTTTATGAACTTTGATGCGCATAAAGTGCTTTTTCCGTTCTAGTCAAACTGATACTTTCCACACTTTGGAGCTAAAAAGTACTTTAAAGCTCCCAAAATGTTGGGCCAAATAGGCACTAAGTCTTACCCCTAGTTCTTTCCAACATAAGCTAAATATTAGGGCTTCTCGGCATAGCGAATCTCCATGATGGTTTGGACAAGCATGAAGAGGGTTGATGGGTTTTCAAAGATATTTTAGTTCATAATATATAAGATTAACTTTATTTATATACTTAATGGTTAGAGCTATTGGATAATGCCAACGATGTATTTTTTAGAAAATTATAAAAGCTCAAGAACACACTTACAAAAGGCAAACTTACGTAATAAGGATCGATATCATCAAAACTCAAGGGCACTAATGAAGTAAAATGAGTACATAGGGCCTATTTGATTTTGCTATTGTGTATTAGCCGATCTTTGAGAAGCAACTAAAGCTTAAAAGTGAATTTAGTATAGATTGCTTAGTATAGCTTAAGTGAATGGCTTAAAATTGTTAAGTCCATTTGATGTAGCTTAAGCCAAATGTTGAAATAATAGATACAAGACTAAAATGCTCCTGTAAATTTTTGCTTAATTTATAAAATATTGATTAATGTAATATAACTAAATTAATCAAATAACTAAAAAAATAATTTTTGATTTTTGATTTGATAAATAAATATATAAAACTAAAATAAATATATTTTAACTTGGATAAATAATTATTAAAGTTTTAAAATAGATGAAAACTAAATTCAATATAAAGTATTTTGAATGTTTTAAAAAATGGAAAATCTTAAGAATATAAAAATTTGATGATCCTGAAAGCTCAATGATAGTTGTTTATGACTTATTTATATTTATAGAAATAAGTAAATAAGGGTCTGTTTGGCCTAACAATGAGATTTAAGTGCTTTATTAAAGCACATTTATATATAGAGCTTTTTCTAAAAGCTCCAAATCAGAATTTTGATATAAAAGCAAAAAATTAACTTTTTATGAATTTTGATGTGTATAAAATACTTTTTTCCTTTCCGGCCAAACAGACATTTTTCGCATTTTGGGGCCAAGAAGCGCTTTGGAGCTCCCAAAACGCCGGGCCAAATAGGCTCTAAGTCCCTTCCATAAGTGTGATTAAATGTGACTTATTTTTAGGAGTTCCTTGTTTTAAAGAAACAAGCAATATGCCTCTAAAATAAGTTGGATAAAATAGGCTAAAGGTAACAGCACAATTTAAGTTGGGTCAACCTAAACCTCAATGATCTGAGAATTAGGGTGGGTTGGGACTCCTTTTTTAGTTACTAGGTTTAATTGGGTCAAAAAATGTTATGCACTTTAAAATTTGGTTAGCATTGAGTTAATATGGTTGCAACTTGACTAACAAAATCGAATTTTTATAATTAAAAAAATTTATTTAATCCTTAACCCATTTCTATTATTTAAGATAACATGTTTCTTGTTTGAAAGCTAGCATCACCTTAATTTCCCCTTCCAAATGCCAATCCTTTTATATTCATTTTTAATATTAATATATTAAAAATTATCTTTAATAAGCATATTTATTGTAATTAATTACTATTTAAATTAAGTTAATATATATAAGAGATGGAAACCCAAATTCTAATCCTAATTAGAATTCAATATGAATTTTGAAAAACTTGGGTTAGAGTTGAGCCTAACTCAATCTATACATAGTCAAGTAAACTTCAACCTAACCTAATATATAAATGTTGTGGAGTAGCCGTTTTAATAAATAGAATTAGGGCTTGGTGAGAAGAACATTAATATCAATAATACAAAAATTAAAAAAATAATGTTAGTTATATAGTGAATAAGATTAAAGTATATATGAGACAAAGATTGAAAAAACAAGCCTTAACGAAGGCTATTAAGAATACTATATGTTAGATTTGGTAGATGAAATTTGTGAGGGTTTTGAATTCCGCTTTAAATACTAGGCTATGACCCAATCTAACGCAACCCAACTTGCACCCTTGGCTGGGGTGCAAATTAGGGCGAGTCATCAAACTCGCATATGACTTGACGATATTTGGTATGAGATTTGAACAACCCTTTTAGTTGAGCAAGGCGAAACAAGTCAATAGGTAAAAACTTGACCAGACTTGCTCTAATGATAAACATTAAAAAAAAAAAGAGTCTCCTAAATATCCCAAATACCTTATCCTTGTTGTCAATAGAAGAAGATGTTATTGCTGTTGTGCCTATCTTCCCCAAAGACCTCAACACCATCTTCTTCCTCAGCTACTTTTTAAATATTGACTTCTATTATTTGATGACATTTAGAAGTAAATGGAGCATTGAAAAGCCCAACAATGCAAATCTTTTTGCTATAAAAATGTTTAAGCTAAATCACAATGAGATGGATGCAGAAGAAAACACTGACAATGATAATTCTTCGTTCAATCTAAGAAGCCTTTTGCGTTCCCACGGGACAAGTTTAATATACTCTCTATAGTTGGAAGACAACTATTTGAAACAAGATTTACTATTTGTTATACCTTTAAATACATCCTTTATATAAGTTTTAGGTAATATTTGTAGGTTTTTAATACTTGCGTTGAACCTAGATTTGAAGGGTCACCTTTGTTGTTATTTTTAATTAAATTATGGAACTTCTTTTTTCTTAGTTTATTTCTTTTTAGTTGAATAAGGAAAATGTATAATGTTGTAGGATGAGAGTTGAACAAGGCCAACTTAACCAAGCATATATGGACTATTGGGACGAGGCCAACCTGATCCACCATATGTATGTATAGAGTTGGGTACAAGTTTTTATAATAGAGTTATGTTGGTATAAACCGACCGGTAATGAACTGACCCGATTTGCATATATAGTACAAATGACACCCTATTCATATTCAAGAACTCACTTCTCACGACGGCCCGTGAGCAGCGGTTTCGTGTCTTGATTCTCATCGCACCATATGGCTCCTTGGACCCAATCACCATTCATGTCGTGGCGTCGCCATTTCAAGGGAATATTCGTAGCTCGGCCCTCCCCAAGCCCTAGCACGAACGGGCCGAGTCTCTCCCGCCAAGCTCTCAGGATTTAAGAGGGGTTTATTCTTCATACTCACCATTTTTCTTCCATGCCTCTCTCCCTTCCCATCCTCCTCGCTTTTTGCTGGCTCCCTTCTACCCTTCCCTCCAGCCCTAGAAAAATTAACGGTCGAGATGAGCTACGCTGCATTCAAGACGATGCACTGGGCCACCGGCATCGAGAACTGCGGTGCCGGATGCATCACCCACTCCGCTGCTGATTTCCCTGCTCAGGTTCCTCCCATCCAAGCCGACGATCTCGAGCCCGAATGGCCGGCCAAACGCCAGATTGGCCCTGTTCCGAACCTCGTCGTCACGGCCGGAAACGTGCTTGAGGTCTACCTCGTCAGGGTCCAGGAAGAAGATGCGCGGACTTCACGGCCGCCGAGCGAAGTCCGTCGCGGCGGCTTCTTGGCTGGCGTGTCTGGCGCCTGGCTTGAGCTCGTTTGCCACTACAGGTATGTTTTCGGCGTTTATTGATCTTGAGTGCTTTTAAACTACCAAGGATGAGGAAATTACTGCGGTCTGCTAGAATGCTTGCAGATCATGGCATTCGTTATGCCTCTTGGGGGAATGATGGGCATTATGTGGAACAATTTATAATCTTTACTATTTTGTTGGCCAATTTGCTCAAAGGACCTCAAAATCATGTTTCATTGTCACAGCCGAACCTGATCTTCTGATCTTTGCTATCAGCCTGCATGCCGTTTCAGTATTTCTTTGTTTTTCATACCCGAAAGAGTTCACAAAGGTTGGCCTATGGTGACTTGAACTTTGATTTGAATTCCCACATGGCTGAGGCATGCTTCTGACCCCTCCACAAATGCCAATAATTCAACCTTCAAGAAGAAATTCATGGTTGGCAACTTTCAGTTAAAATAATTCAACTTCACATAGTTGGAATCTTCTTCTCTAAACAGCTGGTGGGAATCTCATTACTAATGTTGTTTGCAAGAGATCAGAAGAGTTGATGAAACAATCAGGATCTATTCGTGTTATTCCTTTGGAATGTGAGTTTTTCCATGATAAATGTCAGTTCTCTGCACTCGTTTGAGTCCCATTATGTTCCTATTCCAGAATGTCCACTTGGCTAATGGTTGAGCCCCAAGTTGCTTATTAAGCTATTCACAGATAACTTGCAGTTGTGTATTGTTTCAATGCAATATAGCATCTGGTGTGACTTGGAAGTTGAACATGTCATTCAGCACAGTGATTAGTTACCTGAAGGTTGTAGCTAGTGGAACAATGATAATGACAGATGAGTTACAAATAAAATGCGATTGTGAATTAATATAAATTTCTTTGAGATATCTGGACATGGCAAATCCTCTCTCTCTCTCTCTCTCTCAAACATACATTCTCTTTTATACAAAGAGGAAAGGTATGGTGATGATGGTGTTTCCTAACTAATTTCGTTGTTTGAAGGTTGCATGGTAATGTTGAATCAATGGCAATATTATCTCTTGGTGTTGAGAATGGTTGCAAAAGAAGAGATTCTATAATCTTAGCCTTTCAAGATGCAAAGATTTCAGTGCTAGAATATGATGATTCCATTCATGGACTTCGCACAAGGTGAGTGGGAAGTTTTTGCATCATTTACTGACTGGAGCAAAACTGATTTATTTTGTGCAACACCTGGTATTTGCATCCACATAAACAAAATCGTTTTGTTTATTTGATTTAAAACTGCTGCAATATCTGCAAAATAAAGACCTTGGTTCCCTTGACATGTTTAATTTAGGTTATAGAAAGCATATTATGCTAATTGTATGGTTAGATAAATTTTAGACTCTTTCATTGCTTAATTTCATTATGTGGATTTTCAATGCCAAAATTTAACATGCTTTATCACCATTTATGCAGTTCTATGCATTGCTTTGAGGGGCCGGAGTGGCATTACTTGAAAAGGGGTAGAGAGTCATTTGCTAGGGGTCCCTTGGTAAAAGTTGACCCACAGGGCCGATGTGGTGGGGTCCTTGTCTATGGTTTGCAAATGATAATACTCAAGGCTGCTCAGGTAGTTCTGTTTTGCCATCTTTGTATGCTAATATTTAGTTTTCATTTTTTTAATTTTTATTTTGTTTCTTTTCAATACCCAAGTGGCTTTTTGATTACTTATACTCCTTCTAGTTTCATATTTTCTTAATTACAAAACTGCCAATAAACATGCTTAAATGTATGGTGCACTTAGTTCATCTCATAAAAAGTTCAGCTTTTATCTTCAGCTTTTCATGGTTTCCAATAGTTGAGAATTTATGATGACATTCATGTCTAAATTTATGTGTGCCACTATGTCATATCAAGTTTGAGGCTTAGGTCATGGTTTTTCCTTTTAAGCACAGCTGTTTAATGTAAACTGATTAACACGTTTAAGCTTGTTTTCCATTGTGTGGAATATTTTCTTGATGATATTCACTTACTGGCTCATTATAGTCTAAGGCTTATGACCACAGTTTGGGGTGAGGCGCGTTGATTAGTTTATTCAATTCAGTTGCATTATTACCACACCTATTTACTTATATAAACCCTGTTTTCATAAGTCATACTTGTGTTCTATTAATTGGACCATGTCTGAGGGTTTGATGCAGTTTGGCAACTTGATGCTACCCTTCTCTTTCGTTCGGTTTGAGATCAAAGTTCAAAACTTTGATCGGCATCATATAATTGGTTAAAATGAAGCAATTAAAATCATATATTGATTAGTAAGGGAAGGGAATCTGGTTGTTAAAGTCATATGTCAATTGAGAAGAGAATTTCGTAATCATAATGTAATGTGACATGGCATTTAATGTCATGTCAAGAAACTCATTTGTTCCACTGCATATAACTTCATGAGAACTGCCATATGACCGGATGTGGAACATGATTTTGTGTCCATAAACCAGTATTGATCCCTAAGGTGCAATCATTAGTTTGTAGGGATGGCATAACACCCATTGACCTAAGAATTAATTTAATACTTCACTGGATGTTCATGACTTTTCTGCTGTTTGTTCTTGAGTTCTAGCAATGATATTACCTGTGCGAACCTCAGGATTAATTAAGTTCAAGTAATTGTACTGCTTTACCAAGTAAACATAGTGGCAACCCTTATTTTCTTTTATAATACCATTTTAGTGTTGCCTGCATTTACTCCCTAGTTATTTCAGTTCTTCAGGAGAGATGATGAGTGTCATTCTCTATGATGCAATGTTTAGGATTGACAGAATCAGCACAAAATCTCTGTTCAATGAATTAATTCTGGTTCTTCAGGAAAAGATGCCTGTTTTTGTGTTGATGTTAAGTTTACAAAGATAATTAACCTCGTCTTTTCTTTCTCATTAAATTTCTTGTTAGGCGGGCTATGGCTTAGTTGGCGATGATGAAACTACTGGTTCTGGAGGAACGGTTTCCGTTCGTATTGAGTCATCCTATGTTATAGGCCTGCGAGACCTGGACATGAAGCATGTAAAAGATTTTACATTTTTACATGGTGAGGACAACAAACTGCTTGTAAATTGCTTTTCTTGTTGTTAAAAGGCCTTTATGCTGATTGGATTTGCCATTAATGCCGATATTTCAGAGCAATTATGATTCGTGATATTAATTGGCTGGATAGCATGCTTTAATCTTGAATAATTGAAACATCTGATGTATTCTTTTGCCTGCAACTGCACCAGTAATTGTGATTCCTGCCTACTTTACTGGGGGAATTAGCTCTTAGGCATCTATCTTAAATCTAATCCAGTTACTTAGTAGTTCTTTCTTAATAAAATTTTCCTTTATAGTTTTTGGTTTGATTGATCTGTGAAGTTTGTGCAGCTAATATAGAAATCTTGAAAAGAAGTACTTATAAGATTTATTATAGTTGCAAAGATGATATTTTCTTGGCTCTGGCTCCAGCTCTCAGGTAGGATCACAAATGGTTTGATTACCCACTTATGCTCCTTTATCTGTGGGGATTTGTATATTTCTTGGTCATCTTGAATATGTTTCACATCTGTTGGAGCCAACGGTGGCATCATCACAATAGCAGCAGCTCGCCCTCTCTGTTGAATCCTGGAAAGAGGAAACTGAAGTTTTATTTTTTCTATTGATTTCATTCTTATCTTGCAATAGCCTAAGACTGATCATGAGAAAAGAATCAAAAGAAGGAAAAAGGTTTTTCTGTATTTCATTTATTACAAATATGTAGCATGTGAACTTTGTATTGGTCCATATCTTACCCAGTGGGGGAATTACTGGCTATTTTGTTACCATCTGCATGGGCTATTTTTCTCTCCTGCTGTTGAAGGAGGTTCACTGGATTTCTGTGATGGAAAAATAGGGATGGCAAGGTTGTCTCCTGCAGTATTCACGCATGATGTCCAACAGGCTTGTTAACTGTAACATCTCTATGGAGAACTTTTGGGGTGTGAAAACCAATTAAGTTTAGCTGTTGTCTGTGCATTTATTTGGAAGTGCTGATATTGATCAACTTTCTGGTTTTTCATTCTGTTTGATTTGAAGTATAAAGCAGACATGTTTTCCTGTACGCTGATGCACGGGCCTTGCTATTTTTCTCCTCAACTCTCTCTTATGGATCATTATGCGAAGTCCATGCAAAATGCCATCCTGTGACTTCTATAGTTCTATGGTTGTTTAGAGCAAGGGGATAGTGTAGTACAGGTTGTTCCTTTGTTCCAATGTTAATCAAAGTAGATGAACTGTGTTTTCCCCCTTTTTGCCTTTGTAAAGTTGATGCATTTGTTTATTTTATTTCATGGAGAACCTTTTACTCTATGAAGGTGATTGGCAACATGGATTGTAAAGGGATAGAAAGGAATTTTTTTGAGGAAGATTCCATTTTTCCAAGGGTTGATTTTCCATAACAACCTTATATTTTGCCCATCATTACCTAAATTTTCAATCATTACTTCCTATGTATTTTTAAACTTATTTACTTTATAGCCGACATCATTCTCTCGATTCTTGACATCCTTTCCTTTCCTTTCAACCAATCACTCCCTATGTGAAATTGGTTTTTGTTAACTCATTATTAACTACTATCCAGGTTATATTGAGCCAGTGATGGTAATCCTTCATGAAAGGGAGCTTACTTGGGCAGGTCGAATCTCATGGAAGCATCACACGTGCATGATCTCTGCACTTAGTATCAGCACCACTTTGAAGCAGCATCCTCTCATTTGGTCTGCTGCTGTAAGGCCCCGACATGGGTATTTGCACTAGTATTTCTATTTTTTGAAATTTAACTTTGTTTTTGTCACCACAATCAGCCTTCATGGCCCAAATTATGTATTTGCATAGGATGTGACAATTTATTATGCTCTATCACTGCTTTTCAGATAATAAATGAGGATGGAAAAAGAGTCTACATCTTTATTTTAGTTTCTGTTAAGATAACCTGGGATGGAGTGGAGTCCTAATCTTTATATGTGCTTTGCATTTTTTTTAAAGGTGTTTGGATGCATGTGGTCAGAGTCTTTTAAGTTGTATTTTTCTTTCCTTGACAGTAGATTTGCCACATGTCTTTCTACATTTTGTGGGTTATGAGGGCTTCTTTGCCTATCACTTCCCCAAATGCTGTAGGAATTTTAAGGTTGTGGGATAAACACGGTATTACAGGAACAACAGAGATTTCTGTTAGTCACTGCTCTGACCATTATATTCAGATTGTATTTCAGAGATAATGGCATAAACCCGGAACCTGTAAGATCACAAATCCAACTGATTTTAATGATTTTTGTTGCAAGCATCACAGATGGATCTTCCTAATAATATTTCTTCTGCAATGCTACCTTTAAACCCACATGAGCAATATGGGCTTATGTATGATAAGCCATCTCTCGGCTCGTGTTGGGCAAGCTGATTATGAGTTGCTGCAATTTGTGATCTGGTCATGAATTGCTGCAATTTGTGTTCTGGTGTGATTGGCCCGAGTCTAGAGGCAGGCGTTACATGTACCAAAACCCTTATGGATGCAAATCATGCCAAGTTATGTTGGTTGGTTTTAATATCATGTGAGCATGAGCTTGAAATGTTAGACGCTCAAGAATAATAATAAAAAATTGCAGTCGACACTTGAAGCTGCTTGGTGCCTTAGTTCAACCATCTATATACTAGAGAGATTAATGATTGGACTTAATGGACTTTTAGCCATACTAGAGAGATTAATGATTGGACTTAACTGACTTCTAGACACCACCATCATTATGGCTGGAAGTGGGAACCAGAGTAGGTTTTGTTTGCATTAAGAATTTCACAGGCTTGTATGAAAGGCTGTTCCATGTTTTGTGGTTTGCATAGGTGTCGGCACGGGTTGAACGAAAATGGAATTGTGGTAAATCCTTAGCCTCTCTATGAGCACCACTGCATCTGGAAAAGAAATGAGCCAAGGAAACTTTCCCACCTCCATGTGCTGGGTTGTCGATAAGAAATTTATTATTGTAGAAGTCTTTGCTGCCTTGCATGTTCTACTGAAAGTCTACTTTCAGTCTTTGAACCTTTTCCCTCCTGTTTGCTTATCCATTAGGAGATTTGTTTTCATTATGGATCTTGCCTGACAAATTTCATTGAATTCCTTGAATGGTAATCTGTGAGAATCTCATTTTGGTCACCAGAATCTTCCACATGATGCTTACAAGCTTCTTGCTGTGCCTTCTCCAATTGGTGGTGTTCTTGTAATTTGCACAAATAGTATTCATTATCACAGCCAGGTAAGCTGCTTTATGTTGCCCATATTTGTACTGCCATCATCAGGCAGGCTAGTTTAGTTGAGATGTTTATCAACATTTCTTTTTAATATGCTACTCATCTAGCACTTCTGAAATTCCTATTCTTGAGCTTTAAAAACTTGCATGGATGCAAGCATTTCCCTGGCCTTACAGTATTTCTGTTCTCCTTGCTTGGACAGTCAGTATCCTGTGCTCTTGGTCTGAATAGTTTTTCTGTTCCAAGCGAAAGCAGGTGCTTCCCTTGCCACTAGTGATTTTGTCACTTTTAATTTTTATAACATTGTTTCACTAGGAACTCATTATAATATATGCTCTAAAGGTCATAATCTTAAACATCAGCATACTGCTTACCTGCTTCCAGTTTTTTAAAGTGTTCCATTTGCTTTTTGTTCTGCCAACTTCTCTTCTCATCAAGATGATTCAAAGTTTAGCCCTTTGTGCTCCTGATTGCCAGGCAAAGTTGTTTGCGAAATGCATTGTATATTAAACTTTCAAGGAGATTGGTCAAATATGCCATATAGCGGATAAATTTGTTGAATATTTCTCCATCTTGGATTTCCGTGGCTGTTATGCTTCTATAAATGCATACGACTTCATTCTTCTTCATGCTTTGTTTTTCAATCAAGTCGCCTGATTGGTTGGATGGAAATGAAAATTTTCCTTGGAAAATAAAATTTCCCATCATATATTTTCTTCGCTGTCAACTTTGCTTTTTCCAATCAGTACCTTTCATTCCTCATCTAAGTGTTTCTGTATTTTGTCTTTGTTCAATTTATGGCTAACATTATCTCTTTTATTACTGGTATCATTGACTTTCCATTTAAACAATCAGGCCCAAGAAAGGAAGAAGTTAATCATTCTGAAACATGTCATTCTTGTTAGTTTGTTTTAATTTCTTTACCCCCAGTTGCATCCAGATGTCTTCATTTCTGTCTACATTATGAAAATTCACGACTGTGAGCCATTTACGTCTGATTCTTCTTATTCTTTTCCTTTTTTTATTAAAAAACCAGTCAAATCGGTTGCTAAGAAAATCCTGAGTTTCTTTATTAGTTTTGTGTTGTTGTTTTGTTCCTCGATATTCATGCAAATTTTCACTTGGCCTTTTTAACTTATTTCAGTCAAGAGATGCCAAGATCAAGTTTCAGTGTAGAGCTTGATGCTGCCAATGTGACATGGCTACAACATGATGTTGCCATGTTGTCAACCAAAACAGGAGAATTAATCTTGCTCACTTTGGTTTATGATGGGAGGTATGAGATCACATACGTTATGTCAATTTGTTTAACATTATCTGTTCAAGAGCAGTCAATATGCCTGTGAGTTTATCATGTGTGCTTGTTTTATCATTCTCTTCTTCATTTGCATAGATTTCCACTTCTATTCTTTGAACCTCAAACTATTGCTTTTGCTTTTTCTGTTGATTTTCATTTTTCCGACACTATGTTTTCTGTTTGTAATGTATCATATATGCAGGGTTGTCCAGAGGTTGGAACTTTCGAAGTCTAAAGCTTCAGTTTTGACTTCGGTTAGCTTCATTGAATTACCCAAAATAGCTGTTTTGACACTTTATCTTGCATTCCTCCTCCAATATGATGTCTATTGTCAACATTTTGTCTAACAGAAGTACTAATGATCTTTCTCTGTTCTGAAAAGGGCATCACAACCATTGGCAGTTCCTTCTTTTTTCTGGGTAGTCGTCTTGGAGACAGTCTCCTTGTGCAGTATAGTTGTGGAAATGCATCATCAGCACCTTCTGCCCATGGAAAGGATGAGGTGCATAGCAAAGACATTATCTATTACTTCATTCAGAACTTCTTTTCACATAGGTCACTACTCTTTTGCTTGGTGCTTTTTATGAATTGGAATTTGGAAACCTTAGTAATTAATGCATTCATTCAGCCTATGCAACTTAGGCTTGATGCTAAACAGCTCAAAGACTCATGAATGATTCAGACTCTTCAGGTGGGTAATAGTATTGAGCACAAGATGCACATACACATGTTTATTGAACTTTCAGTACTGTCCATAAGAATTAGAGAAATAAATAAGGTTTACAAGACATGAAGTATTGAATTTTTGAAGGATGAGGTAATCATATGGGGAGTTCCAAAGGACTAAGTAAAACATATGGGTAATCTACCATGCTTTGGTCTTCAATTTACTAACATTTACACTCATTAACCATAACCTTAGAAGGAAAATGACCATTTCCCTTCTTTTATTTAAAATAACATATTCCATGTCTTTAAATTAAGTTATAGAAAATATCCCTTATGGTTGTGATTTAGTGAAGTTTTCCTTCATGGCTTCAACACAGTATTGTGAATATTTTACTAGTTTGTAAAATGATCATGAAAAATGACCAAAATGATAATACATTAGGGTTTTTAGTTTGATTACCAACCCTCATAATCAGTTGCCCCCAGCCCCAATCAACAGCAACAACTACAGCAACAAAAGGAAACAGAGAAAAAAATCAATGCCCATTACACCTCATTCTAATAGAGATGGGAAATTAATGGCAGTGGTCACCTTTTTATTGTTTTTATGGTGCATATAACATGATGAATGAACTTGTTGTCTTTATAGTAAGGCCTTGCATTGGACTGTAGTTTTTCCTTTATGATTTGAATTTTAAGATGCCAAGATTAAGTATGAGGTAAATATTGCCCATGTGCCAGCTGAATTATGCATTTCAGGTATGCATAACTGAGGATAGTTCAATTATAACATTTTATTGAACCTAATATGTCAAGTCAAAACTAAATTCAATGAAAATTCTGGACTAGAATGTTTTCCATGTTGGAAATCCATCAACCTAAACTGTTGTGGATGTGATTTGTTATGGGATGACAGGTTGGTACAACTTTTTTGTTAATTCTAATTATTTTTTTTAATTTTCAATCCTTTCTTCCTCTCCACAAAATGGTTCAATGGCGATTATTAACATAAAATAATCCAAAATCTCTATTCAGGTCTTCCAATAACTTGCTATGCAGTGTTGCACCAGTGACTTGGTTCCCAGCATGTCCATTTTATTTAAGTTCATGTGTTTGTGGAAAATTATGTGATGCTAAATTGCTAATCCAAGAAGATTGATTGATTGCATTGCTATGACGAAAACAATATTGATTTAAAAATATGTGGGTCAAACTATCATAGTGTGAGTGTTTCTTTATTCATGCTGCCATACTGTAAAATTATGTTGATTCAAGGGAGGTGGGTGGCACCACACGAGGGATAATTATTGTGTTGTGAATTACGACAGAGGCCTTTTCCATTCCTCATTTCCTTTCTTATCCATGAGATGCACCACAACAAGATACATGGGCATCTAATTACTCAAGACAATTGCAAAATTATGATCAACCATATCATTCAAGTTTCAATAGCCTTATAAATAATTTTACTGCCACTTCAATTTTGGACCAATTTGATTTGGGTTAGTCTGTTGCGATGATACTGGGGCGCCAAATTAGAGGGATGAATATCATTGTTTGCCACAGTGGAATTTCATTGATTTCCCATCTTGTGCTCCTGCTCATACCTTATGGAAATTATACAAGATGGAAACCTGGTTGAAGATTTCTCCTTTCTTGCTTCTTTGTTGATTTAAGCTTAAGGTTCTATTGTGTTGGATAAAAATGTTTTCCATCTTATATTTGAATGTGGCTTAATTATTTCACTTGCTTCTTGTTATGTTCTTGAGTTTCTGTTTTTTTATTCATTCTTTTACTTTTTTGGTGGCTTTTTTTAATAGGTTGCAGAGATTGAAGGTGATGCCCCTTTGGCAAAGCGGTTACGCAGGGCATCCTCTGATGCTCTTCAAGATGTTGTTAGTGGCGAGGAGCTCTCTTTGTATACTTCTGCTCCAAATAACTCAGAATCAGCACAGGTGTGGTACAATAACTGATATTGTATGCCATCTACAAAGATCCTACTCTATGAGTGGATATTTGGTTGCAAAACAAATATACAAGGAGAAGAATGGTTATTTTACTCTTCAGGGAACCCTGAACTCCAAATTCTTTAAGTGGATTACTTGTTGAAAGGCAGTTAAAATAAATACTTTATTATTATTCCCCATTCTACGATGGCATATGCATGCAAATAGAGTAAGAAAAATTGGCCTACAAGAAATCGATAATAGAAAAAAATCTACAAGAATCTCTAATCATGGTGTTTCTGGTTGCACCAGATATTGTTATATTATATAATATAACAACATGAACAAAAGTATTATAATATTTCAGCATTTACGTGTTTGATTGCATAAATTTCATGAGAGGTTTCAATATTATGATAACTTTAAAAACTATTTTGACCTTTTCCAAAATTGTCGTGGTATTTTGCAATGAATTCTTCTCTTTTTCTTGCTTCTCTTTTCTATTTCATATGCATCACTTTGATGTTTTTGTTCATACAACTGAACAATATATTCAAAAGTATAGTATATCATATATATATATGTGTGTGTGTGTGCGTGTGCGTGCGTGCGCCTATAAATGGAAATTATGGTATAAAATTATCATAATATTCTTTCACTGCAACCACCAGACACTCTACATTGTTGAAAATAACGAATCACATTTTGTTTTTGGAAACCATAAAGAGAGGTCATTTCATTCAACATCCTTTGATTGAACACTTCTCACAACATTCTTCTGAATTCTAACCAATGATGATGGCAAAGATGGTGCAGTGATGTTGCATTTCTAATTGACATGGATTCTTGAACGCAAGAAACATTATGCCCCATAGTGAAGAAGCTTGATGCTGGTTGCGTATATCTAGCTTAATACTTGCTTTAAATGGTTGATCACATCAACACTAATAAAAGAGGCCAATTAGTGCTTATGAACAATGTCAAATATATGAAGAACAGGGTTACAGATACTCAGTGCTTGGTAATGTCTTCTAACATGTGAATGGATTTTGTTATACAGTTAGCAATTGTTCCTAATAATCTTGATGCAAATAGGGCTGGTCATCTAGTGTTGACTTTCTTGTGTGCAATAAAAGCCATTAGAATAGTTAGGGATAAGATTCAAAGCAGTGGGCTTTCTTACCATGTCTCTCCCTATTTTTCTGAATTTTCTTCTTAGGTTGAAGAAAACATGCTTGCAGGATTTCATTTTCACTGCTGGCCCTAAGTATGGATGGAGGATGAAGGTCATGTCAAGTTGATTGCCATTGTAGAACTGCCACATCTCTACTATGAATCCTCAAATTATGGCATTTCCAATCCCTATTGGGTTGTTTCTTAAAAGTGATGCACTGGATTGGAGCTTGGGTAGAGTGAAAAAGTATGCAATGTTTGACTATGGTGTTCGCTAGAAGTGATACGCTGAAATAATGCTCAATTGATGTGCAAAGTAAGCAAAGGGTCCTATGTCATGATGGACTTTTGCAGGAAAGAAGCTAGTCTGTGAATGTCAGATTTTTTTGCTCTTTGGGATGTGGGAGAGCTTTTTTGAAGTTGCATGGACTAATGGAGGACATAGTCCAATATAGATAAGAGTAACAAAGTAATCATGCAACTGATCCTACCACACTAAGTTGTCATGATGATCATTATACACTTAACTGCTAGCATCGTTGAAAGAAAGTCAATCATGATCTCCCTTTGACAATATCATTTTAACAAGTCACATTTTTGAAACAGAGGATTGCTATATGTCAATAAAATTTCTCAAATTTATTAATCTTATCAATGAAGGATTTGTTGGTTTGTCAAAGTTTCAAATGATTATTGCCTTAAGTTGTGTTTTCAACTATGTTTCATAATTGAAGTCTCTTGTAGGATGCTGATTTAAGTTCACTCCATTGTTGATGAGTAGTTACAAGTTATTAAATCTCTAATTCCAAGTTTACTGTTTTAGAAGTAGACAAGGAACATAAAATGAAGCCTTCCTTTGATACCAACTTGGTGGGATAAAATTCTTCAAATGGAATTTGGCTGCAAAAAAGGGGAGAAAAATGACTCGTTTATAAGAAAGCTTTGATTGTCTTCAGGGGATTGATCCTTGAAGTAATGCCCAAAATAATGTTGTTTTCTTACCCCCATCGTGATGGGACATCTTAATATGGTTATTGATGCAACATTTGATACTAATTTTCATAAAATATGAAAAAAACCATTGGCTCTTGCGTGCAACTTTTTAAAAGAATTTTTAGAAAATTTCTCAGGTCGCATACGAACCATAACATAATCACCTTCATTAAATTCATGATGCTTACGGTGTACATTAGTAGCAAGCTTATAAGTTTCATTACTTAGTGTAATTTTCTTTCTTATAGTGACTTGAATATTATGAATATGCTGTGCAAATATATCAGTAGCGGAAGAAACATGAATATCAGGTGGCAAGGGTACAAGATCAATGGAAGCAGGAGGAGCAAAACCTTGGACAATCTCAAATGGGGACTTTTCAGTTGATCTATTAATAGAATTATTATAGATAAACTTTGCAATGAATAAAACTGAATTCCAATTACCTAAATACTTACCTACTAAACATCTAAGTAAATCTCCTACAGAAAGCTTCCATAAAGTTTTTTAGAAATAATTCACAAAATGGACGTTTCTATCAGACACAATAATAGATCGTAATTCATGTAGTCTGACAATCTCCTTGAAAAATAATTTTGCTAAGTCCTTAAATTCATTCAAAAGATATGTAACTTCAGATGACTGAACAACAGGCTTGTGCAAAATCAGAAAGAAAAG
Source organism: Pouteria campechiana (assembly GCA_036873735.1). Lineage (NCBI taxonomy): Eukaryota > Viridiplantae > Streptophyta > Magnoliopsida > Ericales > Sapotaceae > Pouteria > Pouteria campechiana. The sequence continues at coordinate 23,669 of JAYJMB010008422.1, forward strand.
TTTTTTCTCATTCCTTATAAAATTCTGTACAATCTCCCTTTACATACATATTATTCAAGCTATAAAAGGAAACTTGACCTTCCTACATTAAATCTCTCAATCAAGGGATTTCATACCAAAAATCAATCTCCTAATTCTAGGAATATAGATTTACAATTTTCCTATATTTACAACTTCCCTAAAATAGCTATGTTGCTAACAAACACGTTTTTCCAACTCCCCCCCTCAAGCTGGAGAATAGACATTGTACATTCCCAGCTTGTTGATAATCGTTTGAAACGCAGGATTGCTCAATCCCTTGGTAAGTACATCTACAAGTTGAGAGTTAGTAGACACATAAGGTGTACAGATTAAACCACTCTCCAGCTTCTCTTTAGTAAAGTGTCTGTCCACTTTGATGTGTTTTGTTCTGTCATATTGCACTGGATTATGTGCAATGCTGATTGCAGAGTTGTTGTCACAGTAAAGCCTCATTGGACCCTCCCACTTAAGCTTCAAGTCTTCTAGGATGATCTTCAACCATTGCAGCTCACATACTCCTTGTGCCATTGCTTGAAATTTGATTCAGCACTTGACCTAACCATCACATTTTGTTTCTTACTCCTCTATGTTACAAGGTTCCCGCCAATGAATGTACAATACGCTATGGTAGATCTTCTGTCTATTACTGACCCAACATAGTCATCATTTGTGAATGCTTTGAGTACAATTCTTGCATTCCTTTTGAACAAAATTCCTTTCCCTAGAGTTCCTTTAAGATAGTGCAATACTCCATACGCAGCTTGTAGTTGTACTTCTCTATGATTGTGCATGAACTGACTTATTAAATTCATAGCATAGGCATTGTCAGGCCTTGTGTGAGATAAATAAATGAGTTTTCCAAACAATCTCTGATACATCTCCTTATCAACAACAACAACATCCTCCTCTAGCTTTCCAAGTTTATGATTGGGGTCTATTAGTGTGCTCACAGATTTGCATGCTAACTTGCCAGTATCCTTCAAGAGATCGGTTATGTACTTCTGTTGGGAGATAAAAATTCCCTGTTTTAAGTGTGCCACCTCAATTCCTAGAAAATATTTTAATCTTCCCAACTCTTTTATTTCAAACTCTTTTGCCAAACATTGTTTCAACATCTATCCCTCCTTTTCATCATTTCCTGTCAATATTATATCATCAACATATACTAGAAGAATTGTAACTCCCCTTGACTTTGAATGCTTGATGAAGAGTGTTTGGTCTCCTTGACTTTGTTTATATCCCATAGCTAACATTACTTTAGTGTGTCTTCCAAACCAAGCTCTCGACGATTGTTTCAACCTATATAATGCCTTTTTAAGCCTATACACTTTATTGGTTGCGAGCTTCTTACCAAACCCAGGTGGGATTTTCATGTATATTTCTTCCTTCAGATCCCCATGTAGGAAGGTATTCTTCACATCAAACTGTTATAACTGCCAATCATAATTAGCGGCTAAGGACAATAAGACTTTGACAGTGTTCATCTTAGCAACTGGAGAAAAAGTTTCTTGAGTCTATCCCATAAGTTTGTGTACATCCCTTGGCTACTAACCTCATCTTATACCTTTTTAGCATGCCATCTGCTTTATATTTCACAGTAAATACTTATTTACATCCCACCGGTTTCTTTCCTTTAGGTAGATCCACCACCTCCCATGTCTTGTTTTTCTCCAAAGCCTGCATTTTAACATTTATAGCATTTTTCCATTCTTCACAAGATAACACCTCAGATAATGTATTGGGAATAGACACAACATTTAGACTCATAAGAAAACTTTTATGAGATGGCGAACATTTTTCAAAAGACACAATATGAAAGTGGGTATAACGGGCGTTTAGTACATTCCCTAATACCTTTTCTAACAGCAATAGTCAAGTTAATATCAGCTGGCATAGAGTTACAACCTGTTACCTCATTCACAGAGTTAGAGTCTGATGCTTGAACTTGCGCTGGTTCAGGATCTGTGTTCTTCCTCGAGTACACCTGAAAAAACCTTGTGTCATGAAAAGTGTCATTACCTCTAGTCACGGATGTAGGAGGAACATGACTTGGTGAGGATATTGAAGATAAAGGTTCTGGAACATGGCTTAGAGGTACGGGTTTAGGTTCAGAAGACAAATTAGGTTGGATTTGGGAATAATAATGTGCAATTGATAGTGGTGATTCTTCAAGAAAAAGATCTCTATCCTTATCTTCCATAAATATGGTCTCCCCCTAAAGATAAGTTTTAGTGAAGTAAGATTTATTTTTTAGCAAAAGTGATATTGGTAGAAGCGAAGAACCTTTTTGTAGGCTGATGATAGAATTTATATCCCCTTCTGGTTGAAGAGTATCCCAGAAAAACACATCTTAATGTGGCCCTTGGATCTAGTTTCCCCCTGTTTTGACTATGAATGTGGACAAAGGACACACAACCAAATATTTTAGGAACAAGATGATTTGTGGTACTAAGGTTAGGATAGAATTTAGAGAGTACCTCCATAGGACTTTTGAATTCCAAAACCCACGATGGTGACCCGTTTATGAGATGTGCAGTTATAAGAGCAGCTTTCCCTCAATAATGTTTTGGCACGTGTTTTTGGAACAATAAGGCTTGGGTTGTGGTAAGCAAGTGGCCATTTTTCCTTTCTGCTACTCCATTCTGCTGCGGAGTGTTGACACAGGTTGATTCATGAATGAGCCCTTCCTATTGAAAATGTGGTGACAAAATATGATTGAAATAATCTCTTGCATTATCTGACCGAAACCTTTTAATATGAACACCAAACTGATTTTTGATCATGTTATGAAAGTTGGGGATGACATTACTCACATAAGTTTTGGATTTAAGCATGAAATCCAGGTGACCCTAGTATAATCATTAATAAAAGAAACAAACCATCTAGCCCCTGAAATATTAGAATAGTGGAAGGACCCCATATATTATTGTGAATTAATGCAAAAGGAAAAGAATTTCTTTTATTACTAATTAGAAAACTTACATGTTTGTGTTAGCCCTTTGAATAAGAAAGGAAACATAACTTTAAGAATTCCAAACGAAGGGTGACCAAGTCTTAGATGACGAAGCCATATTCTATCTTTATTGGAAAGGGATTGTTTAGATAGAAATAACAGAAGTATTTTGCTCTTGCTAACACTCAGGTTTCCAGATGTCTTTAAGAAGTATAATTCGTCCTTCAGCTTAGCACGTTCAATCATCCTCCTCGAACCGAGGTCTTGACATGCACAGTGAGTGGGAAAGAAAATTACTTTGCAGTCCATGTCATGAGAGAGTTTATTTATAGACACAAGATTAGTGGACAACTTTGGAACATGAAGGACATCTCTAAGCGTAAAGAAAGGACTAATCTTGACATCTCCAACATCTGCTATAGTGGCTAAAGATTCATGTGCAGTATTTATTTTCCTACTGCTAGAACAAGGGATATAGTTACTAAACTTATGAGAAGAATGTGTCATATGATTTGTGGCTCTTGAGTTAATAATCCATGCATTCTCAAATGTTTTATCTGAGACATTTAAATCATGTGAAAGAGGAAATTTACCTGAATGTGCCAATGAGCAGGTACCTGTGGGTTTTTCAAGTCTTACCAGTAGGTTTCGCGGCCTCTCAATCTTCTCTTTGTTGAACTCTCTTTGGTCTTGAGCCTTTTCTTCTCCTTGGTTAGTAGTTGTTAAGTGTACTTTGCCCTAGTTTCTTTGCTGTCCACCTTTATATCCCCACTCGTTGTAGATGGCTTCCCATGCAGTTTCCAACACTTCTCTCTTGTATGCCTCAGTTTTTTACAGAAAGTGCACCACATGTTTTCTCAAAAATTTTCTCGGCTCTCACCATTGAAGGACTTGGGTAGCTCGGTTTTCTCACTTTCTTTATTAGTTTGTTGCTCCGGTTTTGAGCCATGGGTTTTCGCCACATTAGTCAGCATAGCTGAGCCTTTATTGGACTGGGGTTCGAGCATTATTCCACATTTACTCTCCTTAGCCGTGATAATGGAAATAACTTCATTTAGAGAAGGCAATTCTTCTTTGCCTAGAATTTGAATTCTAACCTGATTAAATTCAACATTACGACCAGCCAAAAAATAATCCACTCGATCTTTCTCAATGAAATTTTTAAGGGTGACTACATCTTCAGTACACTTCATCTCTATAAACCGATAATAATCCAATTCCTGCCACAGTCCCTTTAGCAGATTAGCATAGTCTATGACTGACCTGCTTCCTTATTTATTAGAGGTGGTCTTGACTTTTATTTCATATGCTTGTTCAACATCTCGAACTTTGGAGTAAGTCTGCCAGATTGGCTCCCAAATATTTTTGGCTGTAGGTACGAACATACAAGTGTCACTAATCTCTGGTACCATTGAATTCCAAAGCCAAGCCACAATCATAGAGTCTTCCTCATCCCAAGCGTCAGATCCCGGGTCTCTCTTTTTAGGTCCCATTCCCAAAAGGTGGTTTAGTTTTCCTTTACCCTTTAGGAATGTCCGAACCAATTGAGATCACTTCAAATAATTCTTCCCATTTAGATGATACGCAGCTTGAATATGCTACAACTCTCCAGTGGACTGATTCATCACCACATCCTCAGATTGGACTGCAGTGGTACAAGAAGTTGTCTCAGACATGGTGAATAGCAAAGATTAAGACAACAATAAAGGCCAAGAATCCAACACAACAACCACGGAAATTCAACACAACAGCAATGAAGGCTACGAATGAACAACTAGCAGTAGCAACAAGTCTTGAGAACAAGAGCGATGAAGGCTTTGAGGAATAAGATGGCAAAGAAGGATAAATAACTCAAGCAATTAAGGTCGAGAAAGATGACGATGAAGGCTAGAAACTCCCAAAATTTTCGAGCCTATTGCTCTGGTACCATGTGGAAAATCAGAGAGAAGTTTTTTCTCATTACTATATAAAATTTTGTACAACCCTCCTTTACATACATATCATTGGAGCTATAAAAGGAAACTCGACCTTCCTACAGTAAATCCCTTAGTCAAGGGATCTCATACCAAAAATCAATCTCTTAATTCAAGGAATATAGATTTATAATTTTCCTATATTTACAACTTCCCTAAGATCGCTATGCTGCTAACAAATATATTTTCCAACAAGGCTCATCTACACAAATATTGGACTCAGACTTTCTTATCAACCTCAACACTAAATCAAATTCTTTACTCTCCTTTTCAAATTCTTTTTTAGCCAGAATATGCAAAGGTCTTTTCTTTAGAGGTTTAATGGGAGAAATTTTCTTTTGAGATCTTTCTCTCACTGATGGTTTAGCTGAAATATGAGTCATATCTACTCATGCCACTTTGTACGGTTTAGGATGGGGCTCAAATTTCAATTTCATCCTAACTATACCAACCTTTGATACAATATTCATGGCATTAACCCCATTAATAACTACTTTGCATATGGCGTTACCAAACATAAAAAATGCATGAAAAATGTTGGTACGCTTCCTATTATTCTTAGAATCAGGGGTAGACAAAATCCATCTTATGACACTTACATGCTTAATATCATATTGATTTTCATTACACTAAGTCTAGATTCTCAGGTTCATCTAATGAATCAACAACACAATCTATTTTCCTCTTATCATAATCCTCAGTTTTTTCAATTTTTATTGTAAGAGTATGATTAGGACAATGTGATGCACTGTGACCTATGCCATAATATTTAAAATATTTAACCTCTGTCATTCTAAAATGTGAACTGGATGCAACATTGGAGCTAGCATTCCTAGAGACATTTTGAATAGGGTTGTTACTACCTTTACTCTGTAAACTCACACTTTAGTTAGACATTGACCTGGACGTATATCTAGTTACCTAAGTTTCCCTAAGTTGGGAAGTGAAATGTCTGAGGGGCGGGGACTTTTGATATTTCTCAAGTTCCAATGCCTTATAAACTGCCTCTTCGAAGATATATGGAGCATATAAGACTAGTTCTGGTCTCAATTTAAGTTAAAGTCCATTTATTAATTTGACACGTATCACCCACCGTTCCTCATTAATTTGACATCTCAAAAAGAAATTATCAAATTTCTGATACTACCGAGTGACACTCATGGTTTCGTGTCTTAAACTCATTCATTGGTCCATTAGTTGGTCTTTATGAAAATGAGGCACATATTTTAGTTATAATTTATTTTTCATTTCAGCTCATGTGGTGATATGTGCCTCTCTACCCTCTTCTATATCCCTTTTCACACCTAACCAGTAATGTTGGGTAGATTCTATCAACTTCATCTTTGCAAAGTAGATGCATTGTGCATTTGTTATGTTGTACCGCTCAAAGAATCTTTCCAATTTAGTTATCCAATTGATGAAGGTGCTAGGATTAAACCGTCCATCAAAACTAAATTCATCAACCTTGACTTTTTTTATAATATCATCTTCTCCAAGGACATGCCTACGGTCAACTATCATATTCTATTGTGCCTGACGTGGGACATCTTGTAATTGAGCCCTATTTTGTTGCTAAGGTTCAGTCACATGTGTTTCTCTAACAGTTGGCAAATCTTTTGGGTTTTCAAATGAAAATTCTGTACCAAGTTTTACAGACTAAGAATGACCCCTAAGTATACTCGAAGGAGGGAGAGTGCCTTGATGCTGGTGGTGTGATTTTATGGGATTTTGATTATGCCCACTGGAAGAAGTTTGACTTATATTAGGTTTTGGAAAATATGTCACTCACTCTTATGCTTAGAGTATAGACTGATTTTGAGCTTTTAATTGCATTTAAAATTGGGACAAGGACTCAATGAAGTTGACTTGTTCAAGGGGTAGATTCTCACATTTTTGAGCTGAAGAATCATATTTTTCATTAAGGTCGTCACAGGTTTAGGGCAATTTCTCAATTGCGCTTGCAAGTTTTGCATTGGTAACCACGATGGGCGCAATACAAGTAACTCAGGATGAATGGATGATGCAATTCAATAATACAAAGATGTATGTTACTACAATATAAAATTCACACTAAATAATTAACTTAAAAGATGCTAAATAAGTCACCAAAGTAAACAGAATAATAGAAGGGATTCTAACTTGACTAATAGATAAAAGTTTAATTCAAGTTCAAGTGGAAGAAATGTACTTTTTAAGAAGTTTTAACAAATTTTCTCAAATACCTGTGTACCAAATTGCAATTTCTTAAAGAAAAGGGCTTGATAAAACTTTTGAAAAATAGGCTTTTTTGCAATTTCCAACAAAGGCAAGAGCGTTTTTGAAATTTCTTACACAGAGGGGTTGTTTTTGAAATTCAGAAAGCAGGGATTGTCTTGCAATTTCAGAAATTGGAGGGTTGTTCCTTTAAAATCCAAGTGCAGGGACTGTTTGTAAAATTTCTGTAAGGGATTTAGCTTCAAAATAGTGGAGGGACTATTTTGAAAAAAATTCAAAACCCAAAAAGACCCATTCTGTTATCAACACAAACTAGGTGGGTTTTGAACCCATGGAAGATCGTCGAACTGTTGTGGACGCTAGAGGAGTGGCCGGATGTTTCCAACAATGTTGGCGGTGGTCAGAGACGTTAGAGGATCCGTCCAACATCGTTGGAGTTGTCGGTTCTACAAAAGACAGCCATGAGGGAGTTCAGAAAACTCTTTTCGATGTTGTAATGTCACAAGATCTGGAAGCGGAGGCTTCGAAGAGAAGTTCTGAAGCCTATGATGTGGATTTCGACATTGTGGGTTGCCAGAGCAGAGCCAGAAGTCTTCGGAATCAGGACAAGATGGGTTCGGTGGTGCCGGATGTGAAGAAGAGACTCATTAGAGTTGTCGGATCTGTCATGCGACTTGGGCAACACCACACGATGATGGAATTTGACACTGTAGCTCGCCTGAAACGAAGAAGATTTCTTTTGATAAGCTTGGCCGACGTTGCTTGTTCGAGGAATCAAAGTGGAACCTTCGAAATTTCGTACATAGTCCCAAACATTTTCGGAGTTGCGTGATTAGCAACAATAGATGATTTATTTTTTTTTTTACTTAGGGTTCGCTCTGATACCAAATTGATGTAGCAAAAGTGGGAAGAATAAAAAAGAAAGAGAAAGAGGAAGAAACCTCTCAAAGGGATAAGAAGAGAAGAAAAGGGAGAAGTAGGGAAGAATTTGGGAGAATTAGAACAAGCAAAGAAGCAATCAATTTCAATTATCAAGTATCGTTATACCCTAATACAACCTACCGTATTTATAGACTGAAGGCGTAAAATACAAGCTACCCTAAAATAAATGTAAAATATATGTAATAAATAAAATACAAAAAATGCCGTCAAAATTCCTAATCAAATAAACAAACTCTAGTTACTACGATTGCTCTTAGAATAAGTACGAATTGGGCGCACATCACGATCCCCCATCAGTTATACCAATGAACTTCCATTCTAGCATTTGCTTTACCAGTAAATATAAGTTTATTGCAATCCTAAGGGATAGATTATCTTTATCACCAATAATTCTCGCTATTATCCCCTAATAGTATATCTAAAATAAAAATTATCTAAAATTTAAAAATAATTTTCTTAATGAATTTTACATATAAATAATGTTAAATATAAATTCTCATGTGGGATAAAAAATATTATATTATATCTCAAATTGTACATTTTAATAAATATATGGGTGAATTCCATAAAGCCATGGAGATCTTAATTGGTCAAACCAATATAATTCGGGGAGATAAAATCTGATTTATTTTGTTAATTTAAATCTAAGGAATATATTATTAAGTGGATTAGGCTTGACAATTTGGTGAAAATTTCTATATAGACTGAGTATTCAAAAATAATTCATTTTCATAAATATCAAAATAAACTTAGCAATATGATTTCCATTGTAAATTTTCGTAATTTTTTTTTATATTTCTCACTAAAAGTATGAACATTATAAAACTACAAGAAAAGATATCTTAGCACCTAGTAAATAAGATAGACAGTTTAAATCATTTTCCCTTATCTACTCAATTGAGTATGGTTGTATTCCATTGTGATATTGCTTGTTGTATAAAACCTGCGTTTCCTACTTTGTCTCAAATTCCTTGCCCTTACACAGTCCGAATGTGCAATTTTTTATGACTTATTGATGGTATTTATGTTATTTTTGCTATTTATCAAGAAGATCATAATAAATTAAAGATTTATTGCTGATTTTTTCTGATTAGATTGAACACTGAATTATTGTTTTACCTCATGATATTTTATCCTAGCAGTCCATAACCAATAATTGTTGGTGATAATGCTAATGTTGTCACATCCATTGGAGCCCAATAACTAAAAGAAAATTCTTAGAATCCTTAATTTCAGTTATTATCTAAAAATATAATTACCCATAATAATATGTTACTCAGAACAGGAAATTATAAAAAGAGATTGTATCATAGTTTTTGTTAGGGGTATGTTTTTCTTTAATTGTTTTGGTAGTGATTGCTGTTGGAACCTGCCTTAGTTGGGAGCATGATGCCACTGAATGAGGTAAGGACCAGTGGCAATTCTGTTCTTGTTCTAATATGTACTTCTTAGGCTTGAAGATGATGTCAGTCTCTTAACCTAATTCTTAATTTTTTGTGGGGTTATTTTTCGGTTTTTGGTAGTGGAGTTCTTCATGTGGTTACAAGCATTTCTTCCATTTGCCATCATGCTTTTGATCATTTATTTTTTTGAATTCTATCTGGAGAGCATGCATGAATTTTTTTTTTTTTTATAGAAAAAACTACCCTTTATAGTTCTATCAATATCTTCCATTGTTTTCATTTGTTTACTGTAGCAACTTGCAATATGTTTGTGGTTCAATAGGTAGATGCTTAATTGGTTCCCGGCCATCCATACACATGAAAGCATCATATTGGACTTGGGGTGGGGGAACCTTGATATGTCAATGCGATTCCAGATTTATGATTGCTAATCCAAGCAGTTCTTTTTCCTTCCACTTCCGCGAGTTCTTCATCATGTTATGTTGAGCATTAATCTTGTTTTTCTTCATTTGTGCAGAAGACATTTTCATTTGCTGTGAGGGATTCTTTAATCAATGTTGGCCCTTTGAAGGACTTTTCTTATGGTTTAAGGACCAATGCTGATCCAAATGCAACTGGAATTGCAAAGCAAAGTAACTATGAACTGGTTGGTTGCGCAATATGAAAATATGTGATTCAATGCTGCTTGAACGGTGTTAGTAGTATTTACTACATATTCTTGTGTTTTGTTTGTTCTGGTGGTCGTTAATTTTCAATAGAATTTATAAAAGTTAGTTAATAGACTACAGTCCACTATTGGTGTTTTTGATGCTGAATTTTTCAATCCTTTTTTTTTGTTTCCTTTTTTTAATTGAGTCCAATAATGGGGAGAATATTAACTAATTTAAGTGTTGCTGATTGCTGATGCTTTATGCTCCTGACATTGACAAATCTTGGAAATATTGCAGAAAATAAATATCATTTATATGTAACTGACTGACTTCCAGCATAAAATATCCCACACTATAATCTCACATCCAGCTTTGCATCATGATACTTGGGATTCTTTATTTGTTCTTAACCATGGCTTTTCATTATCATACTCAGGACTTAATTTTTTCTCAAATCTGGCTTTGCATCATCATACTCAGGACTCGTAATTTGTTCTAAGCAATTTTTGGCCATCTGAATGTCCAGCACTGTGGTAAAATTATATTCTAGTTTGTGCAAACACTCCATTTTTATGTAAAAAAGAATTATTGAGACCGCAATACTACCCTCCAATAGTCCAACATGTCCCATGGATGTACAGTTATGGCCTTCTTGTGTGATTTCCTAAAGGTCATAAATGAAGTATATTGGTCTGTCTTGGATCTGATTCATCTGTTTAACTTAGTGCATTACAGTAAGTCCCCATTTTTACTAGTGCTGTTGGAGTTCTGGCCTTTGATTTAATTTTGCCAGTTGAAACTTTAAAGAATTGCTGGAAATCAATTTTCGCTTTAGTTTTCAACTGATTCTGTCATTAATTATGAAGTTAGTTTAGTTCCTTTTTAGTATGGCTGGCACTTCAGATGGTTGTAACTGGTAAGAGATTTCTCACTTAAGTCCAACTAACCATTTCCCAACTGTATGCATTTCCTATTTAGCTTGACTTGTAAAGTCATATTTTAGGTTGATAATTAGAGGAACAAAAGCATGTAGTAAGAGTCAACTTTGTTATCTAGGTGGTTCAACTTTGTTAACTAGGAGGTAAGTCATACAAAGCAGTCAGGCATGTAAAGGCTGCATCCTTCATTGTATGTGGTGCAACACTGATATCCTTGTGCATCTGATTGGATTTTAGGACCTGACAACTTGTTGTCTATTATCGTGTTAATGGATCTGTCAATAAAATGGATGGGTTTATTTTTACATGTTGGGCTGTCTTTCCATTCTTGTCTCATTTCAATTAGTTCAGTTTCTTCTATTATGCTCAACATCTATTCCAACAGCACATGGAAGAAATATCAATGGACACATCTGATTTAATAGCATAAAATTGGTAGATCAACTATGATGTATTCCAATTTTTCCCTATTTTTTTTCAGATCTGATTATGACTTCAGCTGTTATATTCATGAATCATCACAGGGAGTCTGCTTGGTATAATTTTTTTTAACAGCAGTAAATTTTATGAAGGCAACAGAAAACAACACAAAATTGTACAAAAGCCCCTTGAACAACATTATCTATGATAACAGTGGAATCCTTGGAAAAGAAAGTCCCTAAACATGGTATACAATGAAACCTGGAACCTTAATAAGAAAATCATTTCTTCAAATCATAACATCTCTTATCCTTCCTTCCAAATGGTTATCCTTCTACCATAATTGATCACTTTTGCAACTGAGCACCAATGAAGCAAATGATGATAGCATTACTCAGTATATACTGAGACGTTAAAAAGAATTGCTTGGTATTTTCATTGCACAAGTACAGTGAGGGGAAATTGATTGGAGTAATAAACAAGAGTAATGAAACTAATACACGCTATGGACAACTTAGCGATCTTGATGTCATAGTTGTTAAAGGCGCGCCTAGGCTCAAGGCTCACTCAGGCTCACCTCTTGCGCCTTGAGGTGTATTTGGTGCACCCAATTAAACTTTCCTAAAAAATTATTAAATGAAAAAACTTTCAAAATTCAATTAAGATTCTAACTTCTTCAATCTCCCCTTTTTTCTTGGCTTAAGCAAAGTTGGTGCCCTTCGTAGGACTATATTTAATATTTGAGTAATCTTACTATTTTATTCTTATAAATTACATATATAATTAAAATTATTTGATTTTATATAATGTGCGCCTTGCTTCCCTCAAGTGTGTGCCTTGCCAGTGCACCTTACGCCTAGGCCCCAAGAGCCCTTTGCGCCTTGGTGTGTTTTACGCCTTTAACAACTATGCTCGATGTTACTCTTAAGTTGATCTATAGTCACTATTTTTTCTCTCTGTATCACCTACTGAAAAATAATGATTTTGGGAGCACCTGTAAATACTGAAATGTTTGAGCCTAGTTATGATGGCATTGATTGCTCTTTACTTGAAATGGCCCTTTCAATATACCTCCATCTTTCTGTGTCTGACTTGTTTGGATTAAGTTACCAGCTGAGCAACCTTTTTTCCCTGGAAAGCTGAAAAATTCCCCAATTTTCTCTTTTATTAAATTCCGGTAGAATGATGGGACCCTTATACAGCCTGGATCTAACTTTGCACCCAGCCTTGAAAACAATGACTGAATTTTGCATCTTGCTCTCATATTATTTCACCTTCTTTTAAAAAGTTATATGGAAATCTGTAGGGTGCACTGATGGACTTTCCAAAATTGCATTCTGCATTTTACAAAATGTTTCATTGGCCTACGCTATTCTATCCCCATGTATCTATTGCTTGGCTGCAAATTTTGGATTGTTATTCTTGGACCTGTTTAGTCATTGGTTGTGTGTCTTTTATTGGAGTATGGCAAAATTAAGCCTAGGTGTCCATTTTAATATCATGAATATTCATTCATTCATTTGTTATTAATATTCATTCATGTGTTATTATTATCCTTTATTAACTTCACAGGTATGCTGCTCTGGGCATGGAAAGAATGGCGCTCTGTGTATCCTCCAACAGTCTGTTCGCCCAGACTTAATCACTGAGGTTTGTGCAAAGCTATTTTGGGCACTTTCTTCCATGTTTTCAACCATATTTGCCTTCTAGCCACAGCAAACTTCTGTGTTATGCCATCTTGCTGGTGTTTCTTTGTGTATTGCATGTTCATGAAGTCAAGCATCATGGTAAATTTGTTGATGAAATCATTTAAGAAAGGGTTCAGTAAACAAGTAAGCAATGTCTTCATAATAGCAGAGGTGGGTTTATTAATATTGGAGGAGGAAAGATATTTTGGAAGATAAAAAGAAAGGGTATGCTCAGTTGCATGAAGCTCTTGATAATGCGGGGTTTCGGGATGGGGATATGTACATAGCCATACCTTCTTTTTTGGAAGATGATTTCTCAAAATGGTAAAAAGAGTAGAATGTGCAATCCTATTAGCAGGACTGATGGAGGTTCAGCATACTTAATCATCAGAAGACACAACTTTAGATGGAGTACCATTGGTCCATGATTCTGATATCAAAAACTTATTACCAAGTGCACGTCCTTTATCTGTAGTTGGATATACTCACTTTATTTTTTTAAACAACTTTTTTCTTAGCTTCATGCCTCTGTTGAGTTATTCCTTTTAAAAAATTTCTCATCAATCATAATGTGTTAATTATATTTTATTCCCTAATCTACTTGTATAGTGCTTAGGTCTTCAAAGTTCTTTATGATGCTATCCATATTGCATATAAATAGCAACTATGGAATGAACAAAAAAATAATTCTAGGGTGTTTTCGCATTGACTTTGAAGAAATCTTGTATAAATATTTTGAAAGATAAATAATTCTAGGTTATTGGAGCTTTAAATGGCTGAAAGATAACCCTTGGGATAAATCCATCCAAATATCAAATTACAGCCATGGTCATCATATGCATGGTGTGCGCCAATGATCCAAAACTTTATACCCCGCAGCCTTGCTTGATTTTGAAATTGCAAAGTGTCTTGCTCTTCACTTCTGTGAGCTGATTCCTTGTAATCTGCACCATGTTGCAAAGTTATCCCTTTTGCTAGACTAGTTACTACAATCTTTTTCTCAGAACCTTTCTGCATGTGAGCAGTTTGAATCATCCATCTCTACCTGATTCATACAATTCCACATTTTCTCACCTGTATGGGCCTATATGTGCTAGACCATTGAAAATTTCTGTTTATGCTTCCATTATTTTGTTCTTATATGCCTGCAAACTTGCTTCTTTGCCACAGCATTTTGATACATAAATGCATCTTTCATGCAGGTTGAATTAACTGGCTGTAAAGGGATTTGGACTGTTTACCATAAGAGTGCACGAGGTCATAATGCAGATCCTTCTAAAACTGTGTCTGAGGATGATGAGTATCACGCATATTTGATTATAAGCCTGGAAGCTCGAACAATGGTAATGCTTGGCAAAGCTTAGAAATATATTCATTCCCTCATTACCATCTTTTAGTTCTTTTTCTAACCAAATGCATTTCCTAAAATTATCATCATCATCATTTGATCCTTTTTCCTACCAGTTGGGTAACACTAATAATTTTGCTAATAGAGTAAATGATTTATATCTCCTTGTTGCTAGTTTAATTTTGGAGATTACCTTTTGCTTAAAGCAATGTTGTAGCATATTATCTGCATCTTGTGGGAATTATTACTCAAGTCTGTGCATTTCTTTTGTTTAGCTCTTACTGTTAGTAAGTGCCATGGTTGAGTTGAACAGGAAATCCATACCACAGAGTGAATAGCTTTAATCTCATTTCCATTTGTCTTAGCAGCTTTTGTCATTGCCTTGGCAAGCCTTGTGTCTTAATACTTAATAAATAGTCTTCTTTTATGAATTCCTTCATTTGGGCCCAAGGGTATGTACCCAATGGGAGCCTGGCCTGGATTCCATAGGACATAAGTCTGGCTATGGAGTTGGAACTTCTTCATTTTCTTTTTTCTTTTCTCTTTTTTATTACTCTGGTTGGGCTTAATTTAATCAAAACCAACTGGATGCTGATATGGATGCATGCTTCTTTGAATACATTAGTTATTTCAAAAGCAAATAGCTTGTAGTGGAGTACTTTTCCCCTCTAAACAATGTGTAAGCTACATAGTATTATGGATTTTAGTTAAAAACTGCATTTGCTTGCCCTGAAGAAGAAATCCCTTGATATGTTGATGAAATGAAATATCTTTCATCCTTTGATGCAGCTAAATGCTGAATAAAAGTATTTTTACATGTACATTGCAAAGCCGTTTTTTTTAAAGCTGTTAAATTATGCTTCATGAATCAATTGTGTGTCTTATTGTCTTACTTTGAGAAGTGATGGGGCTCACTTTAGCTAAAATGGCTAGATGAAAAGCTTGGACTTTGCTACTTATTTCGTATTTCTATTCACATTGTGTTGAATTATGATAAGTTAGGTATCTTAACTGAAGTTATTGGAAAACTTATTCATCTTATGAATCCAAAAGCATTATGATGTAGGACAAGAAGCCCTAAATCAATTAAAAAGGGGAGGGCTTTGAAAGAGAGAGATTCTCTCAATAGGGAAAAGAAGGAATGATAGGAGAGAAAATTAGATGAATTAGGGGAAAGAATCACAAAAAAATAAAGCGAGAAATATCAATAATTCATCAACCATCAAACTTCCCTAAACCTCTTACAAAGTAACCTATTTATAGAACATAAAGGAAACCTAATGCAGCCCTAATGTATTGCATATAAATGAAACCCTAAGTAAATAAATAAGAAAAAAACAATCTAAACCATCCATCAAGTTCATCAATAAGTTGATCACGTGATGTGCATAGCAAATCCCAAAATAAATTAAGTATCCCAAAAATCTCAAATAAGAAATTTTTAAAAACAAATAAACCCTAATTTATGTATGGCCTCTTGACGCTCTGCATCTGTACATCACATTATGTCTATGATATTGGACAAATCATCAGCTTTTACATTTTATGCTATGAGTAAGGGCCCACTGCATGATATGGAGCATGGGTTCTTTGGTACTTTAATGGATAGGATCTTCATCCATAATTTGTTTTGAGTTCAATCTGATGAAACCTGATTTAGAACATTAAAGATATATCTGGGATTGGATTAAGATTGTAGCAGCAAAGTCCAGTTATTAATCATTCAGACTGAGATTCACCGTGATTAAGATACAATCTACCAAAATTTTAAATTCATTAAAATTTGAATTTATATTGATTAAGTTTTAATTATGCTAATGTTCCAAAAAAAAAGGAAATATCAAGGCCAATCAAATCAGACCAAAGCCTTTACAAAATCTAATTGTGTTCTATTAAACTTTTTCATATGGGTGATATGTTGATGGTAGATTGCAATTCAATTCCTTGGAATTGGTCTTAATCTGACCAGTCAACAGCCCTGTTATGACCTCCTCATTTGGGGCAAAGATTGGATGATGGGTTGACTTGCTATTCCTTGGAAATCGAATCTGCTTCAGTAACATGTGGCCTTTGTTGACAGTCACACAACAGGGTGTGAGGTTTAGAATCTCTATTTTGTCCTTTCTAGAAGAACTTTCCAAGTTAGCAAATAAGAAATAAAAATAGAAGGAAGAAGTAGATGGATGAACTTCCTGCAGATAGATGCACATGGTAGCCCTTTTATGTTCTGTTAAAATCTAAACTGAACCGAATTGCATTGGTTGTTGATAGCAGTATGATGGTCTAATATTGTGGCCTCATACCAGTTGGATCAGATTCCTTCTTAACAACTATTAATAATTTAGCAATTTTGGCTGCATCTGAGAGGGATTTCATTACTTGAATCCTGGATAGCTTCAGTAACCTTTTTTGTTTCTTTCAAATCTTGGCTATTCAGCATGTGTGTTTCTTACTGTCAAGAGTATGAAAATGTAGGATTTTTTCTGCTTGCTGTGGAATCTTTGTAACATTTGTGAGGTGTTAATGATTTTTTGTTTCCCATGCTTAGTCCAAGCATGTCCTACCCAAAGGATATTATGCATTTAACTTTTGCATGGTTGGTTGGATGTAATGTCTCAGAAGACATCCGTGCTATGTCAAATCTGGGCATAGTATGCGCAAATGATTTGACCCTTTCTATAATCATGCTTTTTATTTGCTTTTATGATTGATTAGATTCTCTCATGTTTAGGTTCTTGAGACGGCTGAATTTCTGGGAGAAGTGACTGAAAGTGTTGATTATTATGTTCAAGGAAGTACGATTGCTGCTGGTAACTTATTTGGAAGGTGAAGCTTTTTGGATCCTTATTCAATTGCCTGTGCTATTGTATACAATAATATCATTGTGGGCTGTAACAAGAACTATGTTTGTTTCAAAAAACTAGGTTCAGGAACCCTAATTTTAGTCTTTTGATTTTGGGGTTTCATGGTTGCTCTCTACTTGCTTTCACGTGTAAATTTAAAACTTTAGAAAATATATGTTCATTAGCTAAACTTAGAAAAATATCTGTTTGTTTATTAGCTACATAGGTGTCCTTGGGAACTTTGGATTTCTTTGTATTTAAGGGATGGTTTTTAAAGTGGTGTAAAAAAAGATTAGGTTGAAAAGATGTAATTGATGTTAGATAATTTCAGCCATGAAGTGAATAAAGGTAATATACATAGGGTCAATGATTGAGAAAGATATGATTGACGATTAAAAAGGTAATGGTGAGGAAAAACCAAAAAAGGTATGGTTATTGAAGTGGTTAAATGTTACATCATATTAAGGAATAGGGAAAATCAGTTGAAAAGGGGGAGAAAGAGTTTCTTTTGGCCATTTTACATTATCCAAACAGATCCTAGGTTACTTTACAACTGAAAGGCATTTCCTATCTGCAGGGCCATATTTGGCCTACTTTTCTCTTCATTTCAATAATAGAGGAAAGGTTGTGTTCTCATTCTAGATTAGGTCTAGGGCTACTTTGGGAAACATTAGATTTGGATGAGATATGACAAGTAGAGCAAACTATCTCAGCAAATGTTGGGAGTGAGTCCCTTTCTTATAAATTTTTCATCCTTTGACTTTCAACTAAATGTATCCTAATCTACGAAGTGTTGCTTCATTAGTTTTGTACTTGGGCCTATCTGGTTGACTTTGGGTTGGCCAACCTGTTCGTATCATGGCCTAATGCATTAATGAATTTTTAAACCTCAATTTTGATATATTCTGTTGCTTTTCAGTTTCGTATTCCGTAATATATTTTGAAAACTCTCTTGGGCACACACAGAACAGGTTTCAACTTATTGATATGCAATTTGACCTGATATGTTGTTCCATAGAGAAGTCTAGGCAGTTATTGCATTTTTGAGTCTATTTATAAAGTTTACTTCTTAGTGATGTATTATACAATACATTTCCAGCAGCACCAGGGAAGTGGGAGCATGTGCAGCAGAGTGAAAAATGATTCCATTCATACTGTCAAATGAGGCATTCTGTTTGTGGCATGTCGTATGATTCTGTCACAGTGGATGCCAAAGTAGAAGTTTTGTGTGGTTGTGATCTTACTTTATTTATCCAATCATCCATCTTCCTTTGTTGAGATTTAAATGAATTTTCGAGATGCATTTATCAACAGAATGGATGGACGTCCAATTATCATGCATGGCATAGTACTGGATTCATGTGTCTGTTTGTATTATAACCTTCAAAATTTATGATTGTCAATTCTGACGAGGGTGGTTTTGGTTCTTTTCATATCTATGTACACTGCTGATTACTTCACACAGTAATTTCCTGCAAGAATGACATTGTGTGTTAAAGGCCAAATATCTCACTTAACTCCTAGTGTTATTTATGACAAGAATGCAGAATATTTGGCCTGTCTATGCCAACTGATCATTTCTTGGTCTATTGGGCTTTATCTTTTGTTTATTTAGGTCTTGGCCTGATCCTAGATTTGAAACATTGAAGGATAAATGAGGGAACTGGCAAATCATATAGCATTGAAGATGCAATCGTAACTTTCTGGACTGACTTTTTGTATTTGCTTTAGGCGTCGAGTTGTCCAGGTTTTTGCACGAGGTGCTCGAATTCTAGATGGTGCCTACATGACACAGGATCTGAGCTTTGGACCTACAAACTCTGAATCAACTTCTGAGAACACAGTTGTGTCATCTGTTTCCATCGCTGATCCATATGTTTTATTAAGAATGAGTGATGGAAGTATTCAGCTTCTTATTGGAGGTATGAATGATGAAATGGATTTCATTATCTGTTCACAATTTTCATGGATTTCTATGTTTCTGTTACTAAAACTCTAAATTTAATTTTGAGCATGGATATTTTACAATAGACGATCAGATATGAAGATAGAAGGCTACAATATATCCTTCTGGTACAAACATTGGGCAATGATAATATTTAATGAGTCATGAAACAACTTGACAACATGGTACTCTTTATCTCCTCTTTGCTCAGGGTATTACTAACCACACCATTCCAAATTCAGCAGATCAGGCAGTAGGCTGTGCTTACTATTTGTTTCTGATGAAGAGCTAGTTAGATTTGGTGGATCCTCATAGTGTATGCCCCTACACAGGCTAATCATGTCATAATGATTGAGGCATCTGAATTTTCAACTGGAAAGATACGAAAGATAAGAAGAAAAATCGACCTTAATCGACCTTCCCCCTGTGCCTTGTTGGACATGTCCATATCTATAAATGTCTTATATTGCTTGGCAAACTTAAATCTTATCATCATATGCTTCACATTTTGCTATATTCTGGATTATGATTAATTAATGACACTAAAAAATTTTAAGGACTAGTTGGAGGCTACGTTTCCCATGCTAATAAATTATCATGTCCTCTCTTGCAATAGAATTTTATCAAAACCTTTATCTTGGCACCTTTTCGTAGTGACTAAACACAATGGTTAAAGTAATCCATATTAATTTTTGTACTTCTAATCTAAGGCATACCAAAATTTAGTCTATTTTTTGTAATCATTCTTAATTTTTTTCGTCTAATATATGGCATACCAACTTTCAGTCTATTTTTTTCTCCATTCTTTTTTATTAATGACTCTGATGTTCCAAATGACTTTTCAGACCCTTCATCTTGCACTGTCTCTGTCAGTGTGCCCACCTTTGAAGGTTCGACACAACCAATATCTGCATGCACACTTTATCATGATAAAGGGCCCGAGCCATGGCTTCGCAAGGCTAGTAGTGATGCATGGCTTTCCACTGGAATTGTTGAGGCAATTGATGGGGGCGATGGATCATTGCATGACCAGGGTGACATATATTGCATACTTTGTTATGAAAGAGGGACACTTGAAATTCTAGAGGTGCCTAGTTTTAGGTGTGTATTCTCAGTGGAAAGGTTTATGTCTGGAAGGACCCATCTCATGGATACCTATATCCAGGAACCATTGAAGGATCCTCAAAGATTCCAAGTCAACGAAGAAATGACTAGTCAAGCTAAGAAGGAACCTGCACCAGACATGAAGGTTATAGAGTTGGCAATGCAAAGGTGGTCTGGCCCATATAGTTGCCCTTTCCTTTTTGGAATATTGACTGATGGCACAATGCTCTGCTACCATGCTTACTTGCATGAAGGCCAGGAAAATATGCCAAAAGTTGATGAAACTGTGCCTGCTCAGAATTCTGTTGATCACAGCAGTACAAGTACTTCTAGACTTAGAAATTTGAGATTTAATCATGTCTTCTTGGAAACCTTTACACGAGAAGAACCTTCAGCTGCATTACCAGGCCAAAGAATGACCATATTCAAGAATGTAGGAGGATATCAAGGCCTGTTTGTTTCTGGATCAAGACCAGCTTGGTTCATGCTCTGCAGAGAACGTCTGCGAGTTCATCCACAGGTATGCTTGCTTATCTTTCTCTGTCTCTCTCATAGTTAATGAAGATATGTAAGAGAAACTTTGCTGTTTTTAGGTTTAATACAATTACGTATATTTTTACTTAAAAAGTATGAGAGAGGACTTCATTTTTGCTTTTAGTTGAATTTTGTCACTCTTTTCCAGCGAATCCATAATACAAAGAGAGCTGGTTATTGGCTGAAAGCCATATTTTGACGTATTTGGATATCTGTAAAATATATGATTCTGTTTCAGAATTCGTAATGTGATGCAAAATATTAAAAGCCTTGACAGCTTTATGTTACCAAACACCTCGTGTCCTTCAACCAGACACTCAATATTGACATTGGATGTATCTTTTCAACTTTAAATGGTACCCAACTAATTGATGATATTTGGGAATATTCAAGTCCCTGAAGTAACTGACATGCATAGTGGGCTCAAATCCCATCGTGAACAAATGGCCTTTTGTTTCCCAAGCTATAAGCTGCAGGGATGACATTGGAAATGGCATACTTTTTACCTGAGCATGGTTGTGTGCTAAATATGCTGTTTTGTAAATGTTGTATGTTACTCTTTTACAGTTTCATCTCATGAAAGAACACCTAAGCATGGACACTAAATTAAACAGTGATTATAGTGTTGGTGTGATGACACTATAAAACTGAGCTGGACTTGAAATCAATAGTTGCTGTGATTTGCATTGCTTTGGCTTACTGTGAAAGGCTTTTCAGATAATATCTTAACAAAGCTATCTGAAAACTCATGATTTCTTGGAGAAATTTCTACAGCCTGTTAATAATTAGTCCTTGCTGGCAGTTCTACTTATAGGTGCCAACCTCAGTCCACTCTAGTTGTAAAACTGTCTTACACCATGTCTTTACTCCGCTCAATCTTAGGACCAGCATGTTCATTCTCCTGATTGGCTTTTCTGAAATCATTAGTTTTAGTGAAAGGAATTATTTACAAGCTAGTTGGGATTAGATTTACACCTATGATATTTTATATGTGGCCTTCACCAGTAAAGAGAATTTTCTATTAGGCAGTTGTTAGGCTAGTTGTTATAAGTGCGGAATTGGTCTATGATCTGACTTGAAATCAGCCTAAGGTTTGCCATGCCTTAGCAGCCGAACCTAACCCAAAAAAGAGAAAAGTGGAACCCGAAATAGAGAGAATTATCAAGAGAGGGAAAAAGCAACACAAACTTACAAGAAATGCTTCCAAACCTTCAGTAAGGAAAAATTTTTGGCTGTACAATATCTCTTCCTAGCTCTTGCACACTACAAAGTACTCCCCAAGAGATATTCTCTTCCTTTGAAGTGAGAAGGCTAAAGGGCTTAAATATACAAATGGTAAAAAATCAATTCCCATGTGTTCTAATCTAAGTGCATCACGTCCCATACATAAGGGATGAGTGCCATGCATCCATAAGACTAAGTTCATGGGGTGTGGTGTCTAACCACCTCTCCTTCTCAAGGTAGTGCACTACCTCGTTAGAACTTGGTCCCACCAATCCAATTAGATGCCATCCAAGTGCCATTGTATCATTGTGTGCACAGTGTGTAACCTGCATAAGTGTTTAGCGCCAGCTCGTGTTCAGTACATCCAGCGCATCCATCTGCATCACTCTATTGCTTGCCCCATGCAGGATGATGCCCCATATCATTGATCCGACCCACGTCATTACCAAGGATATGCTGCACTCATGTCTTGGCCAAGTTGGATTGCCCTCGTCCACCTGAGCAATCATTTTATCTCATGCCCGCCTATGCAGCGTGCATGAGGGTTACATGCTCTCCCCCACTTTGAATTGGTCGATGCACTCATCAAATTAAATTCGTGGATCAAATTCTCAAATTGCCACAATGTTGCATCCTTTTGCCAAGCTGTCTGATCTGGTGTTTCCCCTTTCCATTGCACCAAATAGAAGATCCTCCAGTTTTGACCAATTTGGCCCTTAACTTTCTTATTTAGGATAGCTTCCACTTCTTTGTCGAACTATGTACGAAACATAGGAGGTGCCCTCCTCGACACACCCCTCTTTGTGTCTTGTACATCTTCATAATATGGTTTAAGGCAAAAAAATATGGAAAACAAGGTGGAGCTTACACCTCTCGGGTATATCTATCTCATATTTCTAGACTAGGCTTGTGTGTGCCTCTTTCTTATTGATCTTCGTCTAGACTTGGGGAGGAAGTTTGAGCATCACCTTATCTTTGACCTTGAACTCTAAGAACCGTTGATCTTGGTGAGCTTATCTCTTCATCCGTTGTACCGGTTTGATTAAGCAATCCTTAACTTCTCCCAGGAGCTTCTCGCGTTCATGTGTAACTCAATATGCTACTAGATAACGCCCTCCTCTACACTGCCTTACAACCTTAATTGGCATCATTGGTTCCTGTCCTATTTTCACCTCAAATGGGCTCTTGCCTGTAGAGGCTAACTGGTGCAGATTGTAGTTGAATTGTGCCACATTTAGAAAATTGATCTAATCCTACTGATTTGCTACTACATGGTGCCGCAAATACTCTTCTACTATCTAATTCATGCCCTCAATCTAACCATATGTCTAAGGGTGATAGCTTGTAGAGACGTTGAGTTTTGTACTCAATCAACTTCCACAGTGTGCTCCAAAATCGATTAGTGAACTAAGGGTCTCAATCACTAACCACGTTCATTGGCATTCACCATAGCTTCACAATGTGTTTAAAGAATAACTTTGCCATCATTGCAGCTTTGCAACCATGTAGAGCTAAGATGAACGTACCATACTTGGAAAATCAATCCACCACTATTAAACTGGATCCCATTTTCTTCAACACGGCAATCCCATGATGAAGTCCATTGATAAGCACGTCCATGGCTTCTTTCGGATGGGCAAGGCCTCCAACAACCCTCTTGGTTTTTTCTTCTCAATCACACAAGACAAGACCTAGCGTATGCATTCATATTGTCCCGCATCCTGGGCTAAAAGAAATTTTGAGAAAATAGAGCAAAAGTATGATCTTAACCTAGGCGACTAGCCCAAGGGGAATCATGAGACTCCCTTAGTAGTTTCTTCCTTAGCCCATCATTGCTTGGTATGTAGGGTCGCCCACCGATGGCATAGATGACCCTGTCCTCTTCTCAAAACCGACACGTCTTGCCGCCATTCACTTGTGCTAACAGCCTTCGAATCGTCAAGTCATTCTGAGATTCAACCTTGGTTAGTTTTAACAAATCACTCTCAACTTGCACAATTGCTTATGCCATCATATTTGGACCTTTGCGACTAAGTGTGTCAACCACTTGATTGGTATGCCTTAGTCTGTAGTGTACTTTGAAGTGTAGTTGAATTTGGCCAAGAATTTATGCCATTTGGCTTGCTTTGGTGAGAGCTTTTTCTGAATCACAAAGTGGCTTGTGACTACATTATTGGTGTAAACGGTGAACCTTCCAAAACGGTGAACCTTCCACCTAGCACGTAGTGCATCTAAGTGTGCAGAAAATGCACTGCTGCTGTCATCTTCTTCTTG
>JAYJMB010008433.1:1494-12854 GCA_036873735.1 Pouteria campechiana
AAAAAAAAAAACCTCTTTCACGAATTAGATGATTTCAATAAAAAGAAGTGGAAAATAATTTATTGGAGAACTTAAGTTTTCAAGGGTTGATTTAGCATATGCCAACCATAATAATTCTAATTTTGTCGAATATTACTTATATATGGTTTTCAATATCTCGCATATCACTGATGAAATTATTATTACTCAAATAAACCATCAATATCTTCTGTTCGACTATGCTGTGAATTAACTATTTGGTGGTATCCTAGCCATAGAGTTCTTAGTTAAGACGTGTCTGCCAACTCTTCTCCACCAATTTTATTATTTCAAACATGTCGATAGGAAAAGAAAACATTAAAAAAAAAGAACAAATCCGAATTCAAAACTCGAACGCTACTTCACAAGGGAAGCTGATCCTCGGGGTGAAAAGTGGGCCACACGAATTACATTTGAATAATCACATCCGTACATGAAGTCTAAAATATAATATTATCCGTTTAAATTAAAAATCACAAATCAGATGATCAGTTGAACTGAAGTAAAGAAAATAATATATATTTAAATAGTTACTTTAAAAATCGTAATACACCCACTTTGGTATTTGGAGATTTTTATTATCCACTTATCTATCAAAAAATATATATTTAGCAATCTAGATTAACATAAATAACCTACAGCCAAAAGCAATTTTCAACGGTGTTTTTACCTTTTTTCACATTTTTTGTTACTGCAGTTTACCTGATGATCTAATTTTTATATTTTAAAAAAAGATAAATCTATAAAGTTATGGGTGTTTACAGCCAAAAGTATAAAATTCAAATAGAAGTTCACATCTGGTTTCACCCCTATGGGCACGCAACGGAACCGCAGGGTTATTTTGTATGGGCTAGCTCAGAAGGGCCCAAAAATAATTTCTCAGTTTCGTTCTAACATTACAGCATAAAATTATTGGGCCTTTGTTAAAAAGGACATTGGATGCCGCATTGCCTGTACTGAAAAATAAAAAAAAAAAGACTTGGGCTAACATTAAATTTATTATTTTCCATACTGAAATCGTTGTTTTTAAAATAAAATCTTTTTTTTCATTTTTTGCAGCACTGCTAACTCCTCGGAGTGTACCTAAGTGCAGTTGATTCAGGTGTGGCATTTTGCCTTCTGCGTTCTTATAAGATTGGCAGACCTCATAAAAGCAATGTGAGATTGGCGAATTGCATCCTTCATCATCTTGGGATTATAGGAGCATGCATGTATTTGATCCTTAATTTCCTTCGTCATCCTTACGTGTGACTGATTTTCTTGGTCCTACCTTAGCCTCCCCCCCTTTGTTCTTTCTTTAAATCATACATATGAGATTGTTTTTCTTTCTCATCCAACGCTCGCCACCAAACATGTTAGCAATGACTGTGACAACCACAGGAAGAAACGAAGAAGGGGAAATAAATAAATCTCAAACCTTGTAGAATTAGAGAGCTTCCATGCTTACAAACCCCACTGACTTTGGCAGACTAGTGGAGCGGCGTTCTGTCTTCTCTTTCCCTGTCATTCTCTCTCTGCCCTGCTGTTGCACCTCCTGGATGTGCTCGCCAACCTTAGGCATTCAAATACTGAGTACCTGATAAACGGCCCAATCATGAACACATGCCCGAATTAGCCTACATGAAACCCATATAAATTCCGTAGTGGACGTGATATTGGCACGGCTCAATCTGACCGCATGGACGAATCAGCATCGGCCGAGCAGTAGGATTGAACCGCACCAATATTGCGTGAATCAAGCTAAATTAGCCAAAAGAAATTTTCTAGCCTTGAGCGGATAACACAGCTTTTGGTAAGACATATATGTGCTGTTAACCTGCTAGAAAGAAATGCATGATGCATACGAGGTTGGGTCGATCTATATACACAGCAGCAGTGTTGAACAGAAGCGTGAAAACAAGGGAATGAATCCAATCCTCCGCTTGGAAAACTCCTAGAAAAGATTCTAAGCGAATGAGTACAAGGGCGTGGCTCTCTAAGCACGAGCCGGCCCTATTTATGCAGTAAAATTATTTGTACTGATGAAATGAATTTTATAAACAGGGCCGGTTTGGCGTCTGTCCAACCGACCAAGATTTAAATTCCTCAGTTACACTAGAGAATAATATCGGTGACCCAAGGCAATGCATCAATTGGCTCTTTTTACTGTAGGCTGAAGTCCGGTTATGGTATTAGTTCAATGGCTTGGAATGTAACTAGTTTATAGACATAAAGAGAGGCCTCCTGATTTTTCAAGTTATTTTGAAAGGGAATTAATTGCCCCATTTAAATATCAGTGTATTTGATTAGTTTTTCTTCCTTTTCTTTTTTTTAAAAAAATTCTTTTAGAATGTGTTTGGATTAGATTACAATCGATCAGGGGATATTAGTAGCCCTCATCTTTTCACATCATATTATAGCTATTTCAAATAATTTTTTTCATTATTATTTATATTTTAAATCATTATATTTATTTTGTCATTAAAAAACCTATTCTACTGATTGATATATATTTTAAATACACACCTTGGTGATATACTCTTTATCAAATGCACCGTATCCGAACACAGCCTCAGTCTAATAGAGTAATTATTTTAATTAACTTTTAGAACATTACATTATGCATAGATGTTGTTAATGTCTTTGAATTTAAAATGAAATAAAATAACCAGCCGCCCAGACGTGGAAACAAGATGGAACCAGAAAAAATGACTCGGATGTCATAAGCACGTCGCGAGTCTCATAGACAGGATTTTAAATTAAACTTTTCTTCAACGGCTGTGGTGGAACATGCAATGCAGCCATCTTAATCTTCTGAATTGAAATGGGCAAAAACTCTTCACGCCCAAGTCATTGGTTGGTGGGTGAGATTGGGAAATTTAGCTCGGACTCGTTCAGTTCGAGCCAAAGCATTTGAAATTGTGGTCTCAACATCCTTTGGTGCAAGTACAGACAGCATAGGTTTGGTTTGTTTACATAAACAAAGAGAAAAGTAAAAGTTTGTAAGAAGCGTGTAAAAGCTTCCCTTTTCGTTTCTCCTGGATGTGATATTCAACTTACTTATGGATGACTAATCTACCTTTTTTGCATTCGAAAATATAATTGTGCATGCTTTTTTTTTTTTCTTCTAAAAAAGTCTATCTATTCCATATTTATCTACTTACCTTTTTTTTTCTCCCTCTCTTTTATATCAAACCAAAGATAGCCATAACCTAAACAGACTATAGTAGTGCGTCTGGCACAAAACAATCCAATTAAAGTCTCAAATCTCCTTCGTCTTTACATATATATATTATTAATCCATCCCCTTGGATCGTATAGATATGAAGTGAATGCAACCCATGCATCATTCCTCGTCTACATCGTAAAACAATATAAGGGAGACTGGGTCCAACTGGCCACTCATCCAATCCGCCAAATTGCCGGCTTCGCTCCCCAGCATAGTCAGATACCTCGGGCGGACAAAAACAGAGCAGCACTGTGTTTGATCAACAAGTCAGAGTTGGAGATTATGAATAGATAAGATTGACATGTGAAAACATGAAGCCTCATCAGTTCGAAAGATGGACTCAGGGAAAATGTCAAGTTCTAGGAATACATTTCAAGTTGCAGATGTAAAGGCCCAGGTCGTTTTAATTTGGGATGTGTATATAAGGTTCGAGAAACAGTGCAGCCATTCCATCACCCACAATCTTCAAACAGTGAGATGGAGGGCAGCTCTTTCGTAAAACATCCGATAAGCTCAACGTAGAGCCAATGATCCCCCGAACTGATCACTTAGCCCTTTTCTTAAGGCCCCGTGGAGCCCTGTACGTTGTTCTGTTACACATTTCTTGTCGACGCCATCCTTGGAGATTGCCTGCATGTGATGAATTCGCTTTGCATCATCACATGCCTAAGCCCGTCCAAGAGAGCTGAGCAGGTTGTAGGACCAATTGCAACCTCTACTTAGGATTGGAGCTTTATGCCCCATTCATTGATGGTCAAGCAAAGCTTCTTCAATCTAAGTAACTTTGGCACTAAGTAGCGGATGTCATCTGTAATTTTCAGCGAGTCACAACTTAGTTTTCTGATAGCTTTTTTTGATGCCTCACTTAGCGTGCTGATCTGTTATGCATTTGATTGCATTAGAAGTTGTCATTTTATCCTGTTCTGATGGTGATACAGTGATTCCCAATTTGGGTAGCCCTGAAACAGAGGATCACGAACCATTCTCCCTTCAGAGATGCAGGAAAATAGACCTACCCTGCTACCAGATTCGCCCCTTTGCATGCCCCAATGCATACGTTTCATGAAATGTTGATTTGATTGAATCTTTACATCCTTGAAAGACTTTAGAATACTTCAGGAGGTCAACTTTCAATAGCTCAACAGGTGGTGGTGAACTATCACCTTGGCCTTATCCATTCCCAAATTTGCGTAATTCAGTCACAAGACGACTCCAGTGATTGCTTGTTTTAAATTCATAGTATAAGCAAAGAACAGACGAACATGCCAGAAATTATTGCATGAATTTTTCTTTTCTCTTACGTTCAAAGGGGGATTCTTTTCATACTCTGGTAGCGTTGCTTGATGCGCGAGACTGGGGCAGTCTCAAGTCAAGCTTTAGTTCTCTCTATTTTCGGATTACTTGACGTCTAAGTCTGATTAGAGACCTTCTACACAAATAATCACACACCTTAGTTTAATAAAAAAAAAGTCTGAAAGGATACTACTCATTATTTGGATGATTTAACCTAAATGACTTGTATTCAAAGTTTGTAACCTTTTAAGTTATCTCCAATTGCCAGTTTTACATCCCTCATATTCTAGCGGAGTGCGAAAGCATTTCCGCCTGTGAATACTACAATGGAAGAGAAATGAGCCACATCAAGAACCTCCACTTTAAGATTCTTGATAAATCCATTTCAAAATGTGAAAGGAAGACGCAAGAAGAACTTCAAACACGGGTTGATTGAGATGGGAATGAATAATGATGCCTTTAAGACCATGAAAGTAGCACATTGCAGTTGGAGCTACTTTTTGTATCAATCCAATTTCTATCTGCTATAGATGTAAACGGTTTGAAAATTGAGATAGATCAAATGACATGTTCGAGCAACAGGAGAGGTAGGTGTAGAAATTTTTGGAGCTCCCAAGTATCGCCTCTCGTTATCACTGTCCAGTATCCATGAATTTGTGGGCCGAGCAGCAACACGAATGAGACAAGTGAAATGATTCCAGCTACGAGTATGTTTTATGGGTCCCCATAAGGGCTAGAAAAGTCACACAAATGCCTGATTTTTCCAACTTGTATAGTCGTTTCATGGAAAATGACCCATGCCGTGGATGACACGATCATGGGTCATGCTCATGTCATCGGTTCAAATGTGTTGGATATATTTCATGGGCTAAATTCGTGCATGTGGATTACACTCGTTTTTGTTAGTTGCGACAAACCATCAGTCGGTATTTTGAGAAGCAGCAAATTATTGGTGGGCAAGTTGCCGACTCGGTTAGTGCGATCCGTTTGGGATCATGCATCCAAACACTAAGCAGTTTCTCCAGCTACTAAGCGGACCCAACAATTGACCTTCGGTCCTCTCAACCTTCATCTGATGTTCAGTACCGATGTGGCTTAAGAGTCCGTTTCCATAGTGTATTAGAAAGAGAATATATTTTAAAAAAGTACAATAAAGGATGACACCAAGGATATATTTTTTTAATGAAAAAATTAAGAAAAAATAATTAAAAATATAGATTATAATAAAAAAAAATTATAATTGTTATTATAATTAAGAAGTTACGTTAATCTAAAAAAGTATATAAAACAAAGTAAACTCTTAATACACTAACTTCCTAATGCATCCAAGCATCAGGCTCATTCCAACCCGATCTGTGATTTGAATTGATTTGGGTCGAACGGTCAGGTGACCAACCTCGTCTAATTTTCTTATCCTGAGGCAGGGTCGTCCTCCTGAATGAACAGTGGATATGGCATGTGTTAGTCCTTTTTTGTCTTATTATTATTATATATATATTTAATTATTTTGCTTCTTTTTACTAAAAAGCATACATAGTTCACTGACATGATCTAACATTTTACACATATATTTCAAATATACCTAATCCAAATATGCAGCGTCATCAGATGTATAAATGCTTCAGCAAGCAAGGGTGCTGCAAGTTTGAAGTTAGGCGACCTAATTGAAATGAGTTGATCAAAAGGAGTAGGTATACCTTAATTTATATCTTAAACAATTATTCGTTTCTACGGCTGAACATGAAAGGGTTTTTAAACGCTGATGAGTTTAGGTGTCATTTCACTCTGGAATCAGCCACTTTGAAATTACACTCATAGCAAAAATAACGAACCTTTGTAAGCAATATCTAGATCATTGCAACCGTCACTAACGTCGTCATCCTTACACAAGTATCGTGTATCCCATGTTAAAACGGTCAGCGGCCTTAATGTAGTTAATTACACAATTTGGCTCCATCGCTAACTACTCCCGCGCTAATTAGTCATTGACTCAAACCTCTTTTTGATTAGTTAATTAAAAGTCTAAATTCAGTTTGAACATTAGATATTGATTAATTATTTCATAGAATCAGATATGTTAATGGATAAGTTTCAATTTTAGAATCAGATATGTTAATGAAATTATCTAATTACTTGATTTTCGGACCCATATTCAAAACATGGATAAGGTTGAGGTCATCGATCGAACCAATTTAAAAATCAGATGCAGTTAGCACCGAATTGCAGTTGCGTGCAGCCCAAGTTGCAATTGCCCCTTCGATCTGTAATTTAATATAATGCTTATTAATCAATGTCTCACGTGAAACTATTCTAGAGTGAACAAATACACATTACAGGACTTAATGCACCAATTCTAATATTTGAATGTGCATGGTAGGGCCATGAAGCTGAAAATTCCATGACTTTATTCTTTGGTCAATGTGAGCGCATTCATTTGCCGTGTAGCAATGGCATCACCCATATCTCCATGTTTCGAAGATCAAGTGATGAGTAGATTAAATAAAATCAGCAGCGGACTGGCTGGTCAAACCCATCACTTCACCGGTCCAATCTTGATTAAATAAAATATCTATATATTTAGATTAATATTTATAGTTATATTTTTTTAAATAATATTATATTATTTTTAAAAATAAAAAAATAATTCATGTGATTGAATTAGCCAGTCTAACTGGTTGGACTGTAAAGCAGTTATATTATCACCAATCAAATTATGATAACACTAAATAAAATAGAGAATAAAAAAGAGAGATTAAAGTTATATAATTCCCTACCTTACAAAATTATTTCTTAATTTTTAAGTATTGGTTGATGATTGAAGATCTTGTGACTGTAATTTTAAGAATTCTTAAGAGTTGTTCTCAAGGTGATAGTTTCATGAGTCTTAAGATGGGTAAACTACTTAAGGGGATTGGAATATGCATAATAGAAAAAATGATGTCACTAATAAGGTAAATAAGGTTAAAATAAATAAAAAATAATATTTAAAAATATAAATGATCATATATAAAAATATAAAAGATAAGGTCATTATGGAAGACTCATGGCAAATTTTGTCAAATGAATTTTTTTCAGAAATTGCTGTCTATTTCTTTTTGGTCTTTTCCAATCCATTTATTCAAATAGCCCCAATTGCATAATTTTGATTGGAATAGATTTTCATTTTCTAAAAGCTTCATTTAATATGTGCTTGCCATCTTTTTCCTTTTTTTATTATTCATATTTTTAATTATTATTATTTATTTATTTTAACCTTACGTAACTTATGTGACTAATATCATTTCTTATATTATTGATAATAAAGAGTAATAATTAAAAATAAAATAAATAAACTTTTTATATGAAAAGATGTAAAATAATAATTAAAAATATAAATAATAATTAAAAAAAGAATTATTAGGTAATTAAGATTTGAAATCAATCAAAATGTGTATAAAAAGGGGTGAGAAAAAGGAGAAAAAGTTTTTTACTCATTTTTTCTTTATTAACCCGGTCTATTTGATAATGAAAAAATGAAAAAAAAGAATATAAAAAGTAAAGAAAAAGTGAGAGAAATAACTTAATATAATAGAAGATAGTGATTAAAAATAAAACAAATAAAGATAAATAAACAAAATTTTTATATAAAAATATAAAAAATAATAATTTAAAATATAAATAATAATGAAGAAAAGTAAGACTGTTAGATAATTAAGATTTTAAATCACATCAAAAGATATAAAAATGGTTGGAAGAAAAGTCGGCCCCTCTATTTGCATCCCTGGAGACTTAAGGCTTGGGAAATTAAAGTTACCGATGAGTTTGGTGTGTTTTTCACAATCTGCCTACTTAGAAGACGAAGGGGACTTTTCCTCAAATGGTGAAACAAAAGTCGACTTAACTTTGGGCATTTACTGCAACACTTACGCTGCCATGAAGTTGTAAGATATCTTTGCTCTAATATCATCATTCGTTGATTTCCTTGTGTCTTCACATGCCTATGTCAATCTCCCAACAGATATAGGAATGTTGGCAGGTGCACCAGAACCAACAACCTTACAAAATCCT
Organism: Pouteria campechiana; assembly: GCA_036873735.1. NCBI lineage: Eukaryota > Viridiplantae > Streptophyta > Magnoliopsida > Ericales > Sapotaceae > Pouteria > Pouteria campechiana. The sequence goes on from JAYJMB010008433.1 coordinate 10,061, forward strand.
CTGCACCTCTTCAGATGGTTGTCTAGTCTCTAACGCTCATCAAGAACTGAACCCAACCTCATTAGATGGATGGTAAGTGCTAACTTAGAGCCGATTGCAACGATAATGATGACGATAATGATAGCCATAAAGTGAGCAAAGCTGCCTTGTGGTGGTCAATTTGGTATTCGTATTCGTAGAGAGGAGGAGAGATTTCCCGTTGAGTAGAGTAGGGGGGAGACTACCGATGAAGGATGTCAATTCTGTGGGGTCCCAGCTGTAGCTTTGGGACTTTCTTTTTGTTTGACGGACAAAGCAACAACAGCCACAGAGACTGTGTCTTCTCAACAATGCTCTTGGTCAATTTCATTGACGCTTGAAAGATGGCGACGTGAAGCACGAAATGCAAGCTTCTTTCTTGCCACTTCTTGCCCCATATTTTGGTGCATTTGGTCGCACCAAAAGTCCTGAAAAACCCCATCATGTTTCATGATTAATGTTACAAAATTAATGAGGCTCGTGCAACCAAATACACGATGAAGGTCATGGGATAATACAACAGCTTTTCACAAATATATCTTTTCTTTTCTTGGAAATAACCTATACTTTGAATCATTTATCTCTTACTTTTTTATTAGTAAAAAGAACTTCTTGCATTGATATTAATTTGCATATGTTTTACTGACATTAGCATATATTCCAAGCATACTTTAACTGAAAATGAAAAAACCATTTTTGTTTGCTCTGATCATTGAAGATGGACCGCCTTTGTTTGTGATGGTCCAATGCGTCCAACTTAGGACATTTGAAGGAGGAATCACGTGGTGTGCAGCCAGAGGATTTTCATATTTTGCATTTGATTTGGGGTTAAAGTGGTCCGTGGTCAGTCTTAAAACTGAAGAAGAGGCCATGGTTTGGGTGCGAAACTCTCCTACATTTCAACATTTTATCTACCAATATTTGGAATTTTATCATCGAAATTGGAATATTGTTCGATGCCTCTCTTTATTTTTTGACACTTTTAGACATTGCTCTTGGGTGTCATTCTCCATCCACCATGGAAAATAATGGGACAATAGAAAGGATGTGTTATCCATGGCCCTCTCAAATAAATGAAAATGGCCTGTTGGAAACAATAATGTTTGGCACTGTAAGTTTCCGTCAAGCTGCAGTGCGATGGGCTGCGTATAGGCCCAGTTTAAGGTGACGACTAGTTCAAAATTTGGGTCTGCTCGTCAAGCAAGTTATGTACTTTTTTATTATTACCTTGTATCAAATTGATGGGCACCCATTAGATGGGTAAAAAAAAGGTCCAATGGTCTTATTTCAACAAACAATAACATACCAATTAGAGGATTCAACCCTTCTCATTCTCGTTTGTGGCCTACTTGTTTCTCATGGTGGGGTGTCCACCCCCAAAGTCATACCCAGGAAGGAGACGAGAACAGTGTGTTTGACTTTTAATGAATACGAGCCAGCGATTGGACGGCTAGGATCCTACTTCCATCATAGGGACCACCAAACAAAATGCTGGAAATTTATTAACTTAAACATGTGGGATTTTAAATCCAGGACAGGATTTCTGCATCCGCCAACAATAGTGGTCAAACCACCAAATTAAAATAGAAAAATATCTAAACACATGATACGCCAAGGATAGAACAAATGGCTCGAAAATTGTACATGCAGCAACCTTTTATTCAAATTAAAGCCCCCAAATGGGTCCCATTTTTTATTGGTATGAAATACGCTTATTCCGTTAGTGGACCGCCACATTGGCAATGGATGGTTGAAAAATGAAAAATCCAGCGGCATTGAATCACTGATTTTAGTACATGGCACGTCTACAAGTTGTGGTTTCATCTACTTGGAGAAATGATCACAGCCGTCAAATGCTATTTAAAATTCATTTATACATATCCGGCAAATAATTAATGTATGATAATCAATATTAAAAAGAAGCCAATATAGAAAAATAATATTAGATTTTTATTTTTTATTTTTTTTTCCGGGGGAGGGTGGGGGGACGAAACTATGGTTATTAATAAATCCTATTGATTTCTAAGTGGGACACGTGTATAAGTTCCTCTACACGTGATTTCTTGCTCTTATAAAATGAAGCAGCCACACAAATAGCAAGAGTTGAATTTTCTGGTAAAAATTAAAAATAATAATAATTACAAATAACTCTAAGATCATTTATGTAGAAAAACTCATAAAAATAAATAAAAATTACGAAAAGAAACGATTAAGCTTAGTTAATAAGCAAAGATATCACAAAAAAATTCCTAATGAAAGATCACAGCAAAACAAATATAATAGTAAAAGAAAAGAAAAAGAATACTCATGCCCTTTTGCCAGTACACTTATATAAAATGATAGTACAGACTGTCCTGCGACACTTATCTTTTGCGACAACTACGGTATAATTAAGCCTGCAATTTCCTCAAAGCATGATGCATGTACTTGGTTGGTTCAAAGAAAAGCGTGCAAGCCGGACGCTTAACCAATTCCTTAAATCAAATAAATGTTGTGTTCCATATAGGCAAACATATGGCACGTCTCAGGACCCGGACCCTGTAAATGTTACTTAAAAAGCATGGGTAGACCTTCAATGAAATATGAGATCCGTTCAATTGGTCATTCTGGGTGATCCCAAAGTCACTAAAGTGGGAAAGATATGTGGAAAATACACATGCGTGTTCTGTCTGGATATGTGGAAAAATGTATGCTTGGTAACCAAGAATAAGGCACAACAAGCCGGCTATTCTTCCGAGGCATGAACTGTAAATCGTGCTGAGCGGGAGAAAAATCT
>JAYJMB010008433.1:12954-33093 GCA_036873735.1 Pouteria campechiana
TCTGCAAATTTCTCAGCTCCTTGCATGGCCTGCGTCTGTTTCGCCCAGCCCCACTTTGTGAAGGCTTCTTCACGCTTATAAAGCAAGCAAAAGGCAGTTAGATGAGGTGGCCCTTTCAGGAAACGTACTTGGCACGTGCGGGAAGCAACGTGTCGGGGCAGACACGTGTGCATGATGACTTGGATTGTACCGCAAGGCCATCCCTCCCTGCCTTTCTCTCCTTTGTCGTCGGCATTAATGGTTTATAAAGGAAGTTGTCACTCTTTTCTTTCATAGGACTCACCCTCCCCTCTCTCTTATCCCCTTCCAATTTCTGAAAAACAGCTTAATCTGATAGGAATTTGAGAGAAAGGATGGGAAGACAGCCTTGCTGTGACAAAGTGGGGCTGAAGAAGGGGCCATGGACAGCTGAGGAAGACAAGAAGCTCATCAACTTCATCCTTACCAATGGCCAATGCTGCTGGAGAGCTGTTCCTAAGCTTGCAGGTCTTGGGCTTCTCTTTTTGTGTCTTACTCACTAGAAAAACAAAGCTGTTTTTGTGGAAATATGACATGGGTGTGTTGGATGTTTGTTTTTTTTTTTTAACATTCTTCCCTCTAGCATCTGCCGAGAGAATTGACGTTACTACCTTCCCATGTTTTCCATACACACACCAATGTTGGCTCCTTCGGTTATTGGAAATGTTCCAAACGAGGTGCAAGTGAGAAAGGAAGAAAGGTTCCATAGGAATTTTTCATGTGGGTATCTTTTTCAAGAAAAGAAAAGAAGGAAATAGTTTGTTATTTATTTATTTATTTATTTATTTTGGGGGTGGGGAAAGAGAATGTGTTTTTCCTGACTCATTAAGCTACAATAAGTGGACAATAAGTGGATGCTTGTAGCTGTCCTTGGATTTTGCGAGTAAAGTTGGTGGTTTTGCTTTTTTCAAATAATCAATGTAAAAATGAATAAGAAAAAGATAGTGCTGTATTCCTCACTCTCATTGGTTGTCTTTGAATCTTGTGCTTGTGGTGGGATGTCTCAGGCTTGCTTAGGTGTGGCAAAAGCTGCAGGTTAAGATGGACAAACTATCTTCGGCCGGATTTGAAGCGGGGTCTTTTATCGGATTCTGAGGAGAAGTTGGTCATTGACCTCCACGCCAGTCTTGGAAATAGGTAGTCTCCCCAGCCTCTTTTTATCTTTCGTCACAACTCATTTGGTACTTTAAGTTCACATTTTCCAAATTGGACTCTCTTTTTCTCCACCACAGAGCATATTCCATCTTGCTATTCAGCTTAATACCTCTAATCCTTTTCTCTTGCTTTTTAATTTTCTTACAGATGGTCCAAAATCGCTGCTCATTTGCCTGGCAGAACTGACAATGAAATTAAGAACCATTGGAATACCCACATAAAAAAGAAGCTAAGGAAAATGGGCATTGACCCAATCACACATAAGCCAATCATTCCAATTGAGATACCACACCAGCAATCAAAACAACAGCAGCCACAACAGCAACATCAGCAGGAGCAGCACTCCCCCCCGCAAGAGCAACAGCAACAGCACTCCCAACCACAACAGCAGCAGGATCAGCACTCCCTGCCACAACAGCAACAGCAGCAGACTGGCCTCCCTTCACAAGAAGAAACATATGACATTTCAAGTTCATTGAATTCCACCGAAATTGATGCATTTCTGGGCAATCATTCTGTCTTTAGCACTGATGATGTCCCTTTTCTTCAACCTAATGAAATTCTAGTTCCATCCGTCTCCTCTTCATCTTGCTGCGACTCAAGCTCTTATACCATGCCAGCAGATTTCGATTTCTCTGGCCTGGAATGGACAGACCCCATGTACGTGTGGAACATGGATGATCTCAGCAGTTGGGATTTGTTTTGTGATGCTGATGACAGGAAACAAGCCTTTGATCACTTCAACCAGTACGATTCTTGGAAATTGGAGCTCATGTGATTGAATTTTCCACTTGGGTCTGTTTGGAATTGAAAACTACGGAGAATAATCAGGTGATATGAGGAATCCCATTATGATTTTTGTCATTTTTCTGTCGATACTGGAGGTTTTATGTGGCTTTTCTGTGATGTTTTTCTCACGTAAGGTATGAGAAAAAGAGAGAAAGGGAGGTGCTGAGAATTGTAATTTTCTATAACTTATTATAGCTGCAGTCTTCAGCTTGTACATTTGGAGAAAATGGGGCAGTTCTGGTGCAAATAAAGAAAATCTCAAATGTAATTGGATTTTCCTTTTATACTGATTTTTGCTTTTTCTGGTAAATAAAAATAAGATATTATGCAAGGCATAACTGTGAGTTCATCAGTTTTTATTGGCAACGCATAACTGTACACCTGGTGAAATTGTATACCATTACATACCTCGAGGCTTTTGAATCTAGATCTTAATTAAAAAGAGATGAAGCCAGCAATCTTGACCTTGTGAATTGTTGTTTGAGCTTACACCTCTGGCAAATGGACAGCTAGGATACCCTTTATTTATCTCCGAATTTGGGTCCAATGATTGGGTGGTGTTGGTTGAAGTGCTTATACAACATACAGAATACTCGATCCAAAGAATGAGATTTTCCTGTCTTCTATTAACAACCCAACAATCTTCTGAATTTTTTGGAATTGATTTGGATCTCTTGGGTTATGACTGTATGAGAAATCTGGACCATTCACCCACTTGTGGATGGTCAATAGGGAGGATTCTCGTTGTCAAAACTCAAGGATATGCTGGGTCAACGAAATTAGATTGAGGGAGGTTGGGGTGAATATATCAGAAACATTAGGATATAGTATATAGAAACTTGGGTAAGATGTTGACTATCTTAGCATTCAGTGCATTGTACCCATGATATCTAGAAAATGGCTTGGACTTCGAAATGGTTGTGGCATGTTTGTCTTTTTAATGATTTATCTATTGTCAAGCCAGCTAGTGGCTCCCATGTCAAATTCAACCATCCAAACCGTTGGCAGAGAGAGAGAGAGAGAGAGAGAGAGAGAGAGAGAGAGAGAGAGATTCTCCTTAGTATCTAACATGTGAAGGGAAAAGACCCTAAAATCAAAAATCAACTGTGAATTGTCAACCGCAAACGCGTAGTTTTGGAAATTGCAGGCTGCATGCACATAGCAGTCGTTAAATACTTAAAACAATCTTATCATTAGAAAAGACTCGATAATCAAAACTAATCACAACAAAATTAGTCTTATCGTAGGAAAAGTAATTAACCGCCTATATTGACTCCTGTCGTCTGCATGTGCATCCCTTGCGTGTCCTGTTACAAGCCGAACGGATGCTGTGTTCCATCACATTCCCATGGAACATAGCTTTACGAGGCTTATTGTGATTTGGGGTCTAGTCCGTCCTTCAGTCTTTCTCAAATCAGTAAAATAAAAGAAAAGAAAATTTATGGAGTAAAATATCAGGAATTTCTTGGCACAGCAGAAAATATCAACTTTACCTAAAATTTAAAAATTGTTTACAGAAAATAATGAGCTTTATGCTAATAAAGAAAGTACTATAAAGGTAACATCAAGAAAGCAAACAAGTAAATAATAACATAAAAATAATTTTTTATGATGAAAAAATAACATTAATTTACCAAAAGCAAGATTAACTATTAAAAAGGATAATGATCCAAGGAAATAGAAAAAACATAGTCATCTAGCTACCAAAAAGGTTAAAATAAGTATAGAATATCTTGCAAATTACAAGTACAGAAGTGCCGGGCCTTGTGCCATACGCCATTTGGACTATAAATCACATGGGAACCCCTTTTGACTCCAACTAAAGGTCCAGAACTTTTGATTGGCTCATTAGAAGGACAATATAGACATACGAAAGATCGTGTGGCTGCGGTCCACATTCATCATCCCTACTTTTGATTGCTTTTAACTTGCGTGGATGACTTTGATATGATGCATTACAACCCAAGTAACCGATGGGCTAAAACTGGATATTGTTTGGTCCGCTTTAGTTTGGATGTGACTGACTGGAACTTCGATCCGATTGAGGGTCTTGAAAACAAATCGTACACTGCAGAGCCAATTGTAGGAAAGAGATTATCCCAACAATTCTATTTTCACCGGCAATTTTGAGTCCTCCCAATTGTAGCACAATTCTGTTAACAGAGTTTTGAAATGGTGCGATTTTTTTCGCTCTTGGGAGTTTTTTGGTGCACCAAATGCCACGGCATATGATGAAATCTTTCACCTAATATGTTAACATTCCACTGGTGCCACCAACCGCAAGCTGAAAACAGAAAATCTGTAATAAATGCTATGAAATTAGGTGCAACCAGATGTTAGAATCACAGTAAGTATTAATTATCTAGGTTATTAAATATATAGCTGTTGTTACCGCTTTCTCTTGTCTTTCTTAGACCCAGTGTTCACCTATGTTTGTGTAAATTGTAGGGGTATAAATTGGGCCCGGCTCAACCAGTACTGTAGTTTTTGCATCTATTGATTTTACTAAAGTCCCTATGCATGTATCTCTACCTTCTTGAGTTGGAATGCACCTTCAAATTTTTTGTTGCTGAGAGGGAATTGAGTTACAAACTTCTTCAAGCGACTGTCATTGTTCAGTGCTCTTATCTGCTAAATGCCACACAAAAATCATTATCCGCAAGCATCACAAAGCAGCACTCTAACAAAAAATTCGAGGATTTTAGAAAAAGAAAGAAGCCCAAATAGACAAGTACACATAAGCATTACAAATACCTAGCCATGTTCTATGGCAGATTAAAGAAAAAACATTGGGATCTACCAAGTATATGTGCAATGAAAACTATCCATTGCCCAAATGATAATAAGCATTGACAGTGGGAATGATAACTGGACCACGCTAGGATTACGTCATTTGGAATCCATTCTTGCATCACTGCTAGTAAAGCTCTGCAATAGCAAATTCCATCGTTGGGGATTTCCCATTATTTTGGAGGCGACACTTGTCCATAAAACACGTGGCAAAGCCACATTGATGAAATGGGAAAAAGTGACAAAAAGGAAAGAATTAAAAAAAGATTATCAGAGAATAGAAGTCAGGATTCAGATAGGCATGTGGGGGTGACTGTTTTTCTATAATAATCGATCTACACGCGTAAGGAAGTTGCAAAAGGGGGGTGGAGCTCTTTGATAGTGCCCGACAGCTCCTGCCCATGAAGTCCATATACAATGTGCTGCACTGCAATCAACCTCTCACCAAACATAGAATAAGGATGAAAAGAAACACAACCCTTTCTTGCTCAACTCATCGAATCAAACGACTACAAATTATAATCTTCTGGCAACCGACATGTAGTAAGTGTAAATAAATGCAGCGACAGAGAAAATGGGGGAACACTTGCAACTTTGCAATGATTGCTTCAAAGAAAGTTAAATTGGATTAGGCATGGGCAAGAAGGGCCATGGAAGATTGTAATGGTGATGATCCCAACGTCTATTTCATGAATTCAAGAGGTTGTGCACTTTGGGCAATTGATTTTGTATTCTAGACTACTCAACTGACGGGTATCTTACTTTTTTCTAAACCCGATGTTAGTAGGAGCCTCCTACATTAGACATAGCCCTTTTTCTTATCACTCAACCACAAATTGAGCATCCCAAAGATTTTCAAATGGGATCCCTCAAAACAACCATTTGTAACTCCATTTATGGAACTTGATGGCACTTGGATTGAGGACAAATTAAAAGGATATCAACAAGCTTTCTTTGGTGTTCACCCGGGAGAAAAAATGCTCATGGGCAGACGTGAAAAGGACGTTTGAGAACATCATATACGATATATGCCTTGGCTATACAATGATAATTTTGGCCTTCGCTTTTATTTTTGTTTCTTTACTTCCCTTGTACTTTTTTAACGCCGACAAGCTCAGCTTCAAATCCTTCTCTTCGGTGTGGTAGGACCAGCTTCCGACAGCAGATGGTGGGCCGAACATGTGTGGGCAAACCTTTCATACTCCCCATGAGTATGAGACACGATAACGGCTTTTAGTGAAACTCAGGGTGTTATCAAGTAAAAGAAAGGTAAAGCATAAAAGAGAGATAAAAGCCTTTTTTCTTTTTATCTTGCAGTTAACTATCCCTAACTGTATATAACTATCCTGCTTTTTATGTAACTATCCATTCATTTTTATTCATTTTATGAAAAATAGCACCTGACTGCTTCAAACCAAACACACCCAGAAGTTAAAACAGTCTGAAATCAGCGTGCATCATTAAACCAAATAATAGATACGATGGTGTTGCTATTGGATGAAATTCAGAAATTTTAAAAAGACGGAAAATATGCCCATTAATGCCATGTCAACAAACAAGCATCCATGAACAAGAATTTATTATTTTTCACAACCCATCTAGTTTTTAACCACCTATATTTTCCAAATGTTAAACATCATAAGCTGCCCGAGTATCGTGTATATTCTCTTTTCTATTGCACTTATTGAGGTATTTTCTTTTCTTTTCTTTTAGTTTTTTTAAAAACAAGGTGAGGAGTGGGGGGTCCCACCACAAAGGGAAGGTAGGATCTGCCCTAGCATCTTCCATTCTAGACTGTCCAGCACCTTCATGATTGCTTTTATATTGTTATCCGCGGCCAATGCCCTCCATGTATATGACACATTATCCTCCACCACTGCCAGAGTGCCACATGCCTTCTCCATTCTTCTATTCCATGACCAGGTGTTCATGCCGTGGCTTCGTCATTCAAGGGTATTGTGGAATATTGGGCCCCTCGATCTCCGCTTCTGTTTTATTCTGCCTTAATGGGTGTCATTTGGACACTTGATACTTAACCAACGCAACATCCTAGTGTGGACTCCAAGGTCAATGCAAATATTGGTGGATCGAGATTTCCTCATTACATAGGCAAGAAATGGCTTTGAGCTTTGTTGTCTACCGTACATGTGGTGGTGACAAATATCTGTTCCAATTGGAACTGATAAGCAACCATGCACATGGTTTGTAGGCCGGATTTTAGTTATTTGACAATTTTGTGCGCCTAACTGCAATTGGAGTTTGGCCTCTTCCGTGTGAACCAATTTGTAAGGCTCCACTTGGAAATTGAGAAAAGAGGTGGAAAATATAAGGGAAGATTAAGAGGGAAAAAAGCGGAGGAAATGATATAACAAGATAAAGGATAATGATTATAAAGAAGTGAATAAAAATTAAAAAAAGGTTTGTTTCTGGAAGAAAAGATAAAATGTAGTGAATAAAAGTACAGTTAAAAATAAGAAAAATAAAATAAAAATGTTAAGATAGTTAATATACACTAAAAGAGAGAAAAGAAGTTATAAAAAAAAAAAAAAAGAGGTGGAGAGAACTTTTTTCCTTTGCCAAATGAAGGCCGAATAACAATACCAACCTTATCACAGAGGCCATTAGATGAAGGGTATTAATTGCCATGAATAGAAACTAAATACTACGCGTGAAGTAGGAATATGATCGCTAAATTTTTGGTAAACAAAGCCATGATGATGCTTTTGAAGGTGCACACGACCGACACCCAAGAGCTGGAGTAGATGACCAATGCTGGCTCATTCTTTCCAGGTCACTGCTAGAACAGGACATGTGCCGAGATAACTATGAGGTATACCAGGTGATTTTACGGAACAAACCTTCTTAGTTTTAGTTTGTTATATATATTATACATTAGACTGATATCTCTCTAAATTAATGTACATTTTAGACTTCAATTTCCGTCAAACTTCGTTATTTTGCGATATCTAAAAGGCACAGTTGGACAACTTGTCAAGTCTGCGATATATAAAGATAAACAATCTTATTTCGAACTAGGAAAATTTAAGGGGTCTAATTTATAAGGAAACTCCAACAAACCTAAAATTTGACAGTCCATAAGCAGCTTATCATTTTCAAAAACACTTTTTAACTTCCAATGCGACATTCTTTTTTAAGTATTTCAATTCATTATCCAGCAGATCTTTATATTTTCACAAATTAAGCCACTTATCATTCTAAGTTGCAAACTAGACTCTCTGAGTTTTCCAATTGTACATTAAAGAACTTAATGTTAATCCTCGGCAAGCTCCATCAGTTCACCAAATCTAAAATGCACTGCAAGAAAATTTAAAAAGCCAAATTTACAATCGACAAAGATAAATTATCTAACTTGCAATTAGGCACACTTAAAAGAGTCTAATTTGTAGAATCCCAGGTGAGCCAACAGACAATTTCTTCTGCATTTGGTGATTGGGCAATGAGGAATTCCAGTCTTTAGAAAAGGAATGAGAGTTACAAGCTTCATGCTACAGATTGCTACTAATCCATCATTACAGCTTTTTGTTTCTAGGGAAATGAGACGACAGCACCAAGGCTACTAATCCATCATTACAGCTTTTTGTTTCTAGGGAAATGAGACGACAGCACCAAGGCATCCTGCCTAGAATGACGAAGGAGAGCGCCACTTGTGATTTAACTACTGTTTCTCCCCAACAAAAAGACTAATTAGGAGACACACTAGAAGTTAACCTACATTTCAGATGCGAAACTACCCAAACTATATCCAAACAGAAGTTGGGGTGTGGCTCAACAAGAATGAGCTAAAACAGTACAACAGGGGCCAATTAAAATGCCTTCCACAGCTGGAACAATCTTCCAATCAGGACTGGTCCGCATATTTTGCAATCTTCTTTTCAAGGCTGCTCTTATCAGCTCCAACCACCCTGTCAATCTCTTTGCCGTTTTTAGTGAAGAAAAAGGTTGGCACGCTTGTAATGCTCCACTGCATAGCAACATCCCGCAGCTCATCGATGTCGACTTTCATGAACAGGACTTTAGGATACTTACCAGCTAATTCTGTATAAATAGGAGATATTGTTCTGCAGGGACCACACCATGCTGCAGTGAAATACAGGATTGCCAGTCGAGATGAACTTGAAGCAGCATTGAGCTTACTTTCAAACTCCTTGGTAGAGTGGACGCTATGAACAGTTCCTGTCAAGACAACCCTCAACAGTTAGATTTGGAAGGTAAAATAGATATTATTAGTTAGACTAGGGACCTTTGCCTCTGTGCCTATAACTTTCAGAGATGTGCAACAGTCCAAACCACTGATCTCGACTGGACAATTCATTCCACTCCACACAATTGTTAGAGGACCAATGCACTGCCTTTACAAGCCTGGATGAGCCAATATCTAGCCAGCATACAGGAACATATGGTCATGAGGAAAGAAAAATAATGCTCACCTTGGAATAAAAAGCAATTTTGTTGGATAATGAGTGCCACACCTATGGCTTTTAAAATGTATGGCTAAATAAAAAAGAGGTATGGATCCTCCAGTATGATTTTCTCTCATGGCATACTAGTAGTGATGCAGAGTGGAAAGAAAAGGTTATGCTGATATTGAGCTGCTTAGTCAGACATCCAAAAGTCTCGACAAATGATTCTGCCATGAAGGCTGGTTCCTTGATGACACTCACCTTGAAATTTTTGGTTACCATTTGTAACTGGTGCACATGATTGATGTACAAATTACACTGCTGAAAGGATGAGAATAGAAAATGGCATAGCAAATGCAAACAAACCGAAGTGTATCGAAAAAATGTCATGTTGTCAACTCGATACTTTCAAGGGACAGAACCATCCTAGACAGCATGGCAACAAATCGTATTAAGACAAGGGGAAATAAAGTCAGTTGTTTAGCCGTGTGCAGGTATAATTTACACAAAAGGTTCTGAAAGCAAATGCGGAAAGCCAAGAAGCCTCCGTGAAAGTGGTGAATAAAGACTTGAAGAATCATGGTTTCAACGTAAGAATGGACAATGACAGACCAAAATTCCACAGCAAGATTCAACTGAAACCAATTAATAGGAATAAGTCTTTGACACAACTATATTAACAAGATAATCAGCCTATTGAGTATCTGGCGTAAATGCAGGAACAGGAACAGACATGATGGGACTTCCTTTCATCCTTGGCTTAAACTCAAGATATTTATCTGTTCAAAGTCCAACCTCAAATGCTCCCAATGGGATTTTGATGGAGTCTGACTTAGGTATCTGATTAAATGGTAGGAAACGGCATTGGTATAAATGCAAAACTTTTGATAACTCATTGGTATTTTTGTGAATATTTTAAAAGTGTTGGTATATGTGCAATTATTTAACTTTCAATTTCTTTTAACAGCACACTACTGTATGATATGAAAATAAACAGGACAAGAGAGGAATTTCCTACTCCTAAGCCATTACACAATTATCTTACATCTCAACTAATAATTATAAAAAGAAAACATGCACCTATAGCACAATCATTTACAAACAATTTGTCTTATCAAATCGCTACTCATGAATGGCCAAAAACACTTAAACCATCCTCTCCACCCAGACCAGGTGCAGCTAAGGCATTTCAAGCTGAAAATTTGAGTATTTTCTGTGTAATCTGGAACTAGGTAATGCAGAAACAGTTCTGTGAGGCAGCAACCTGGGCGGGCCAAATCTAAACAAAACAAACCCTACCATACAAACTATGCAATGGGCGATTGTCATGAATTCCATATGCTTACTTTAATTACACAAACGTAAAGACAAAATGGTCGGACTACTGGCTCAACTTGTTTGGACCAACTGCTGACATAAAAAATGTATGTTTACCACTAGCAATCCAATTTCAAAAACCAATTGGTTTGTCTAAATCAGGTGTTCCATGGGTGATTCATTTCTTTCTCAAACAAAAACCAAGTCAACCAAATGGTCAACTTCCTTACAACATTTTCAACTATGATCACTTACTTTCTCTCTTTCCTCCATATGGAACCTAAATAACCTTGCCCGCCAGCATCAGCATCGAAGGGATAAAATTAGTAAGATATTGATATCAACAAATATCATCTATTTTATGACACACATTGAAATTGTTATGAGAAACCTGTAACATCCCTTATAGGAAGAAAACACTGATGCCAGTATCCATTTATCAACGCTAGCCAGGCCATTCCCCTTTATAACATAACACCCGTCTAGGACAAATCAAGAAAGAAACCAATTATTCAATGAGTAAAGAGAGGGGGGAGAGATTCAAACCCTCGATGGTTTTTTGTTCAGAACTATTGCATCCAACATCAATGAAATTCTAGCCAAAAAAAAACAAAAAAGACCATTTTTGCAGTGGTAATGATGTTTTAAATTAGCACAGGATAAAGCACAAATCTAGCTATCACACAACCAATTGAATCCTAAATATCAATACCATGATAGCAATGCAACATACCAGTCAATGCTGCATATAAGTCCATCAAGTGAACAAGCCTTCAATGTAGCAAGTAATTCAATACTTTGATATTTTAACATCCTATTGAATTAGCTTACAGGGTAAAGAAAAGAGACTAAAAAACAACAAAACAATATAAGATGAAATAAGTAAGAATGGACAGCCAAACCATACCTTCCTGCAGAGTAGCATTGTCCTTGGGATCCTGCCACGGATAAGAGATTATACATAATCAAGATTCCTGAATATGAGCTTTTACAAAAATATTTTAGGAAGTATGGTACAACTGCTCAATCATTCAGACAAGAGGCACATTGAGCGGTGATCTAAACCCTCAATACATAGGCCACAATGTCAAGGGTCAGCTCTTTGTTCAATAAGCAAACAAAAATCAATGCTAAAAACAGAAATAAAAGGCCTTTATGGTCAATCTCAGGGAATCAAAAAATATCAGTAGTTAAACACACAAAGCAATGGCTTGGATCATTTGATCTTGAAGTGGTCCAAAGTAAATTAAAGAATTGAATGATACCTCTTTCAAGAGTAAATAACAGAAGCAACGGAGAACATCAACCAAGATAACAAACAAACAAAAAAAATTACCGTTGCTTTACTTTCTGAAGAATGTTCTTTCTTTGTCTCTTTCTCATACATAGCCTGCACAGAATTTAAGAATTTAAACAAAACAGACCACAAAATTAATTGAAGCATCAAGTTCAGCCAAAATTAAGATCATGGCCAGATACTTTAGCCTCTGCTCGTCGATGTTGTCTCTCACGTTCAGCTTTCCTCAGTTCTCGCTCTTTCCGGAGGCGTTCATATTTTCTACGATGCTCTTCAATTTTGTGTGCATTAGGTTCAACCTACATATGTCGATGAATTACACAATCAAACCTTTGAAATGACCAGTATACTATTCAATAGAACCTTCAAAATGCCCTATCTCTGAAATAAATAGGCACTACATATTGTTCAATTGAGAAACTGTTCAGTTAAATCGAACAAGAAAGCCCAGTATTTTGCCACCAGATGATCAATCTGATCATCTCCTCGACCACTGGCACCTTTTGTTCTTACACAATGTAAATGATAATAGACCAGTGGAGATGCTTGCTCATCATCCATTGCAATATCCCAAATTGTGGTCCACCATCCATATCTTAGGCTGCAAAATGGTAGGTGGCATGCGCCAGCTTTGACGATTGCTAGATTTAACAAATGTCAGTTCCGTCATTCAGGCACAATCCAATACCTTACAATTTTACCTTTTTAAGCATGGCACTTATCTCCTCATCATAGTCCAATTTTGATGCCAAGTGAAGATCATTTGCAGCCTCTTCCCACTTTCCCAGCACTGCCCTTGCCATGCCTCGATATTTGTATCCTTTTGCTGAGTCAGGATTTATCTAAAATAAACATAGAGGAATCTATGAGAATAGTTTCTCAAACATTTGGAAGCAAATTACAAATATGAAGGATAATGAGAATATACCTGCAATGCAGCATCTGCATCCCAGATTGCAGCATTTGGTTTATTCATCTTTACAAAGACACTAGCTGCAAAATAAGCAAGAGGATGCACAATTGGGAAAGAATGAAGATAGCATGAAACAAACAATCAGCAAAACATATAACAACATATTGTAAATTACAAGAGGAATCATGCAGATGGATCATGGTTAGGATCTTCGCACTGTCAATCTTCCAGGTCATGGCATGGATGCCCAATGCACCAGAAGTACCCTGGATCTAAAAGCCCCAACCATCCAACTTTATCCTAACCTTCCATTAACAAGTAGGCAACCAATTGGAATAGGATATGTCATCTCATATCTTTGTGCAGCCATCTAACCAAGGGCTCCACTAAAAAATGACACATCATGACCATAAATGTTATGATTCTTCAGAATATCTCTTCAATCAACAGAATGGAACTTACCTCTAGTCGCATAAAGGATAGCTGAACTTGGATTCAAAATGATAGCTTTTGTTAGATGTTCAATAGCTTCATCGAGCTTGCCTGAAACATGTGCACCTTCAGTTAGAGACGAACAAACACTGTAGGATAGAACGGCCATAAGAAAAACATTATAGCCTGCCTTCAGAAATTGCTTCCATGGCTGTAGCTTTTGACATTTGAGCAGTATCACGGCTTTCTTCAGTAATCTCAACAGAAGGATTTCCCATCTGAAAGCAGCAATAACAAGTGTTAAATTGGCAATTCACTAAAGAAATGCTTGATGATAAAGCATGTCCTGGCTTACAAAAGAATCACATAATCCTACAAAGAGACTCCTAGACTTTCAGTTTGAACAACTGGAATGCAGATCTTGAACCCGACAAATTATTTCACAAATATTCCACCCTGTACGAACATGCACCAGAAACCTCATGGGTTGGGGGACAGCTCCCATTTCTAATTTTCCATTGACTAACCATTCCTATTATAATTTCTTAACAGCTACTAGTAGAGATGCCAATCAGGAGTCAATTACCTCATGGAGGATATGTACGGTATAAACCAAAGAGGGCCCTATGGAGGGACCACCAAGGCCACAATATAAGCATAAGACCTGGCATGGCATTCATGTTAACAAGCAACTGATTTGAAAAACCAACCTGCTGTGGAGGATCATTGTCAGGTTCTACAACTTCACCTTCCAACTCAATGTCAGATTCAATAATCTCATCCTCAGCACCTTCTTCATCATTTTCATCTGGCATGCTCTGTGATCAAGAAAGTTCAAAAAACAAGACATATTGAAACTGAATTCACATGTATAATACAAATTGAATCAGCACAGCTTGCAGAAAAGAATAATCCCAAGAACCTGTCAACCTTATAAATAAATTGTTCATCATTGTTAAAAAAAAAATTTAAATGACACCTAAAGATCCAAATTTAGACCTAAATATCTTAGAGACACCAAGCAATTCTCTAGAATCAAGCTATTGAATAGTCTTTCATCTCATCCTTTTATCAAGCACAGTTTCAACCTTCATTTTGGTATTTGGCTCAGACATGCTCATTATTACAATTATTGAGACCGCTTCAAACAAAGTATTTGGAGGCTCTTTCTCCCACTAACAGTTGCTTGCTTACATGGTTCAATTCGTGAATCTCCAAAGTCATGGAATCACCACTTTGATGCCTCTTTTTTCCTTTTTTCTGAGGTAACTAAACAGGCTTCTGCAATTTTCTTTACTAAGGATTCCTGCTTACAAAAGTCTCGTGGTGATGAGAACTTACCTATGTTTTCTTCAATCCATCCCAAAGTACAGGCAAGAATTGACCAACCTCCTGCTTGGTTTTCTACTTACACCTGGTTTGCTCTTAGGTTCCACAAGTACCTCGATACTGATGACACCTAGTAAAAGTTAAAGCAATTACATAGGTTTCAATAAAATAATGTTTAATTGTCCACTGCATATTTTTTAATTGAAATAGTCTTACTAGATACACAGGCAATGAACTCATAAGTTGACTAGGAAAATGTTTTGTCCATGTACTTCATCTGTGGATGACCCCATACAAGAGAAACATGGGTTAATACTTTTTAAATGTTTAGGGTCTGTTTGGACAGAGTGCATTTGAGAGAAGGTGTATTAAAAAGGTATATCTGAAATACATGCTAATGTCAACAAAATAGGGGATGATATCAACAAAATAGACTTTTTAATAAAAAAGGAGAAATGATTGTAAATTTAGGAAATTGTGATAAAAAAAAATGGGCTTGTTAAAGGTATTTAAGGTGTCACATTGTCTAAAAAGGAGTGTAAAAGAGGTGTATTTCAAATACACTCTCTTTCAAATGCATCCAAACACTCCCTTAGGAAAATAGACAATTAGAGGCCTCACATGTGCACCTTAATATAATCATCCTGCACAGCTTGGGAGGCCATCAATTTCTGTTCAATCAGATCCCAATTCCCAACTAAATCTATTTTGCGTTTGTATTTCCTTAACCAGCATATCTTCTTCAAGGCAACCATGCAATATTGCAAACACCCCTTTATCAAATTCTGCAGACAGAAGGTTTGACAATGTGCTGAATGTCATTACCAACAACCCTCATCGAACTTTTCTTACCGGATGCTGCAAACACAAGGTTTGACAACGCACTTTACTTTATCTGCACGTCAATAAAGAACAGGTCTCTGACAAGATCAAACACTGCCCTGCCCATTCAATTGTTTGCCTTAGAGGATTGCTCAATTTCAGAGAATCAGAACACTTTTCATGTGTAGCATCCACCATGTTTAGAATCAATTGCACTTCACATTCTTCTTCTGTTATCTTCTCCCGTTCATTACAAGCTTGGTATTGAAGTTTAGCCTTTAACATATCTAGATTAAGTGTAAGAACAATTAATTTCCAAACCTGAAAATAATGGGCAATCAAAAATAACTGCAACATCAAATAGAAGTCCTCATTCCTTCAAGATGAGAAATAAATAAAATATAATCGCATGCTATCTTGCAATTTCATTTTCAATTTGTAAGTGTTAATCAACTGTGCAAAAAATCTAAATAAATACAACCAAAGCTAGTTATTCATGAGAACACAATCAAGGGAAAAAATACAGGCAAATAAAATACCATCACATTACTCTACCTACTATATGCTTTTTGCTAAATCACATCAAATGAATTGATAAGGTGATCTTCATTGACTGATGATACAAAAATATTCAGTTGGCCAATAACAAGACGCCCAGACATTCCTCCAATCATATGACTCTCCAGGGGACTACAAGTATCAAGATTACCCATAGCTCTCTCTCTAATAACAATTAGCATATCTGATAGCCTGTATCACTCACATAACAGAAATTCAACAACAAGAACAACAGAGAAAATTGAGGATAATGGCCTCACAAATCATAACATGGGGGAGATCACTTGATGGATGTTACAACAAAGAGCTATAAAGCCTCCTCGAGTAAAAGAGGAGGAGGATATTTTTAAGATATTTGGACTCAAATAAGAGATGGCCCCACTCGCTACCTCAAACGTATTTTCTAAGTGCATGCCGCTCTTTCTCCTAACATCACATGTTAGAAACAGAGAGTGGGGTGATCACCTCTTATATTTTACAGAACTTATTGATGCACTCCAATCAACAGTCAATAAGTCAATTCTCAGAAGTAGTGCTACTATCAAGTCAGCATCAAGCAAATTTTGGTAGTAACATTTGTGCTTACCTTAGGCCCCTAACTTAAAAGCCTCCTATATCTAATTCTTTCATATTTTTGAAAAAAACAATGGGCTCCAAGCTAAGCAGCAAACAAACTACTAGTCAAGCCACCCTGACAGCAGCTCAGGAGCCTTCTTTACTAGACCCTCAATAAAAAATCCCTCCACAAGCACCTCAACCAACAGGAACCCATCAACCAAGCATTCTGCCCTATCCCACAGTAGTAACTAGTGCATATTCTCAGGAGCTGGCTACGATGGTTTGACAGATTCATTATGCCCAACAAAATGCTTTGATAGGGATTCAGGACCTTGAAGTCAAACCTCTTGAAGGCAGCACATGGGACCTAGAACCTCTCGCAGACCCATTTGCCTAGGTGAGCCAAGGATTCTCTCTCTACTCTAGGAGATCTAGAGTTGTCATCTCAGATTTGTATCTTCCCCCTAGGCTTCCAAGCTCTTTCATGGGCTCTCTAACTTTCATCTTTGCTAATGTTCTCCCAATTCGACCAACCATGAGGGCAATCAATAGCTCTGAGGAAGAAGACAGTTCAAAGAATGGTTTCCAATGATTGCAAGCCCATAAACATCAATTATAGCCAAATGAACCATCTCAACAATTAAGACTTCTCTCTAATGCATCAAAAGAAGGAATGTCACACCAACTAGGCGATGCATGTTATGTGACGCCATTCATCTACTCTCTTTACCTGAAGTGAAGCTCAGCCTCACAAGTGTAAAGCATATGATACGATTGTAGTTAGCCAGCCAATAACAAGATGACACATGGATACTCCAACGGTATGACTCTCTGATTGCCCATGAGTATGGAGATTGCCCATAACTCTCCTCCTAATAATAGTTAGCATACCTGACAACCAAGACTACTTGTGTAACGGAAAGTCAACCACAATGGATCACCTGCAAGAGAAATTCAAATACAATGGAGCAAAACAAGGATAGCAGCCCTACAAATCATAACGTGGCTATGGATGGCCATTACATCAACGGGCTATAAAGTCATTTCAGGTACACAAGGGATAGTAGGATAATTTCAAAAATCTTAATTTGGACAGGAATAATAGCTATCTCAATCCTAATACCAATTAACTGCTACTCTTTCTCCTTACATCCTGTATTAGTAGCACTAAAGAGGCTTCCTAATATTAAACCCACCTCCTATTTTTGCAAAATTTATCGGTGGACTACAGTTAACAGTGAACAAGTCAACGCTCACGGATAGTGATACTGTTAGGTTAGCATCGAGTAGATTTTGGTAGTAATAACTGGTATATTACAACCCTGATTCATTAAAAATTCCAATTACATGGAAGATTTGACGTCTGGAACAAGAAAGAAGACCTTCTTGGAAGATAGGGGATGGATAAAAATGATATTCTTCGGCCCAAAGCTGACTTCAATTGTGGATCCTCCCCTTCCTAGCCTTATTCCTCGAAAAATTGATCCAGAGTGAACTTCTAACAATCTTACGTAAGAGGATGTCTGCAGTCACTTCCAAATTATTACTTAAAACATCCCATATCAGTCTCCTCTCACAGATGCGGTAGATTTACATGTGGCGTTCTAAATCTTACTGAAGTTGAACTTCGAGCAAGAAAAGGAATTCAAATTCCAACAGAGTATACGCAAGTTAACTTAAACGAAACAAATAGAGCATAAAAAAAAAAGTAAAACAAGACCAAAATATAAAAAGCTACGAATCAAAATCAATATCCAAAAAACAAACCTAAAGGTTGAAGTGGGGTAGGAGGAAAAACTTCTTACATCTATAGGGTCTTGGGGGATTCGAGCGCCAAGGCTGAAAGAATGATAGAATGCAACTTTCCATCAATTTTTTTTTTTGAAGAACAATTTTTAATATTAAAGAAAAAAGCTCAAAACATTGAAAGAAAAAGAGTACCTCTCCAGATAGTTCTTGAAAAAAGAAAGGGAAGGATCGTGGAGAATTGAAGGATTGGATTTACATTCTTCCACGAACTGCTTCAGCTCTGCTATTTTCGAAGCTTCCATCCTCTCTCTCGACGACGAGACGCCGAAAATGGAAATTTTGGGGCTTTTATTTGATAGTCTGGTCGCGGATTTCCAACGCCGGAGTGTTCGAGAGTCTTTCGATGCACAGCCACTGCAAATTGCCAGTGTGGATTAAATTGCCAGCTTATTCAAAAAGTCTCTTATTAAAAGCTAAGCGTGTGTTCGGTTGGTTCGGTGTAATGTGGCGCGTAATTTTCAATAGGTGTAATATTTCTCGTAGCATTACTTAACACTCTTCAATCCCAATAGAGTGTACACTATATTCCTTTTTAATTATTGATTTAGTTTAAATTACTATGCTTATATATATTGATATTTTTTAATATTAAAATAATAGAAAAAATACTAAATTATTCCCATAATTGGTTTAACACTCGAAGTATTGTTTAAGATACTATAATTAAAATATTGAAGAAATAATTAAAGTATCTATAACTTTATTTTATCTTTTCACTTTAAATCCTATTTGCTCTTTATTTAGTTGAAATTTGTTGGCATTATTTTTACCTATTTAGTTAAAAGGGCAAAAATCTTGCTTGAGAAAAAAGATAAAATATTGATGCAATAAATAATTTAGCGTATTGAGTATTTTTTTAATTTATGGGTTATTCATATGAATAGTTTATAAAGATAGTACTTTAATAAACTAAAAAAAAAAACTAATCTAGAACTTACAATCTGTCCTTCAAAAATAAGCTTACAAGCCTTTTTTTTTTCCATAACCTTTGTCAAACATAACATATGTTTAAAACTTTTTCCATTTTAAGTGAATAAATTATAAGTCTTGAAATTTAACCAACCTATTTATTACTGTCTTTTTAATAATTTTAAATTTTTTAAAATATCCATCCTTTCATACTCTTTTTTTTTTGTTGTTGTTGTTGTAATGTATTTTCTATCAAAGTTCGTCTGCAAATACAAGCCCTATTATATCCAACCAAAAATTTGATTTGCCTTTCCACAGCGCTACGTATTTTATGGATTTCTTTCTAATCAACTGATGTTGCTTGGCAAAACTCGGAAAAGCTTGCACATTTTCTGCATCTTGAAACAATGTATTGATTTCGATTTCGTTGTCTGCTGAATTTATTTATTTTTTCACTTATTACATATTAGTTGACTGATTCAACTAATTGGCTGACTGATTTCCATTCTAAAACTTCAAAGAGTTCTTCCAAAGAAGGATTTTCGCTCTCAAAAATTTAGACTCTCCCTGTAATTTCTCCATCTCACATTAATAGACTTTCTTGGGGAGCATACATTGATTGATTTTATCCTTATAATTTTCAGAGTAAATCTTTAACACGCAGATTAACACAAGAAACCAATTATTAAAGCCATAGTGCAAAATGCAAGAAATTAAATAAAGTAAAAAAAATTTAATTCATAGAATAATGATTCAATGCAACTAGTCACTCTATGAAGCTAATGCAAAATACAAGAAATTAAATAAAGAAAAAATTTTATAATATATAGAATAATGATTCAATGCAACTAGTCACTCTATGCAGCTAATGCAAAATACAAGAAATTAAATAAAGAAAAAATTTTATAATATACAAGATAATGATTCAATGCAACTAGTCATTCTATGAAGCTAATGCAAAATACAAGAAATTAAATAAAGTAAAAATTTTATAATATATAAGATAATGATCCAATGCAACT
>JAYJMB010008444.1:0-51545 GCA_036873735.1 Pouteria campechiana
CTCGATGGACTATCCAAGACCTCCACTTATAGCCCAGGACTTCCTTCCTTGGCTTTCCGATGTGGGAAGTGTCACACGGAGTTAGGCATAACTTTTTTGCATATCGGTCATCAGCGATGCTCACTTTGTTGCTATCAATGGATGATTGGCAATCCTCCATAGGCATTTGCAGCTTAATTTTGTTTACAAGGGTGCATGGAACATCCGTTATTTGGGAATAAGGAATCACACCAGTTGCATTTCAGTCCAGTCCTTGTGTCTTCAATACTAGGTATTGATGAAAAATCATGCCATCCTCATAACTGCCACTAACACACACTTGTCTGAGTCCTGCAGTGGACAGACTATCAAAGCTTTCAGTTTGAAACAGCCAGAAAGAGGCATTCTTCACTGATCTATGGCCTTTGGATTTCTCAATACACACTGGATAATTGTGATCCTGAGTCGTTAGCTCCGCTCCACTTCTCATCCTTGAATATGCCATAACCAGATCTGTTGTTTTTATTGTACTTGAGTTAATTTTGAAGACTCCTATCTCCATGAAAACATCCAATAGGGCATTTCACCCTCTGCAGGAAATTCTGACTTGGTGCTGGGAGTGTAAAAGATCATGCAGGCCATTGAAGGATTTTCAATCACCAGTTGATTTGCATTTACCAACATCTTTGTGACAGAGCTTATGTAACATTTGTTTGCCAAACCAATAACTTGACTTTTGATGTGGCGATGGGTTGAGATCTTATTTAAATAAGCTGCCTTGTTTAAAATATTTGTCTTGAAAGGAAATCTTCTCATAATATTTTAAAATACATCTCTTGGCAATTTGTGGACCCTGCAATGTGCAGGAGCTCTATGTACTGGCTCGGCCCTTTCTTTTTTTGAGATACATCTCTGAACGATGGATAAAATGGTAGAAAAGTGTGAAAGGAAGGTTGTCAGTCTTCCTACATCTTAAACTCATGAATCAACATTCAGGAAGGTAATGCAGACATCTTATAACTTGGCCAGCCACTAAGATAGCACAAGGACTAAGAATTTTGTGTCCTGTGTCGTTGAGATAATGGCTAAACCAAAGGCACCAAAACAGTTTCCTCCTGCCTGGAAAATTAACTGATTTGCTCCCCTTTCTGAGTTTGGTTTCTTGCTGCATACAATTATTTTAATTTTTTAGTTCCAGTTTTTTGCATAATGGGATAATGCAGGCTGCTTGTGTTACACTAATCAATGATTTATAGGACAGTTGTAATCTGTTAGCTTCCTAAATTACTGGGTCTTTGAGTGTCAATCGTACACTTCAAGTGTCACACACCAGGCAGGTATCAGATTTGATACTGAATACAAGGCGTTGCAAATTTAAACCTTTTTCTTTATTACCATTTTAGTGCTTTTTCTAGAAACAGGGAAACTGAGAATATGAACTATTTCTTGAGGTAAATTTTTGGCACTGGCTACCAAATGCCTAGAGACTGGGCCAAAATATTTGTTTAAAGACCAATGAGATGACTCTACTGTGTGATTGATGTATGGAATACATTCCATGGTAATATATGGCTTTCATAAAGATTTTGAAAGGTAGTTTTGCCTTTTAGATGTTAGTATTTGGCCCTAAGATTCATTTAAATATTCAGTTATACCTTGGAAGCACAAGTTTCTCTGTTGATGATTATGTAATAATCTAATTCTTGCTGGCTTTCTTCTTAATGCAGTATGTAAAAATGAAGACTCAGAAGGTATCAATTCTTCTAAAAAAGAGGTTTTTAACACCTAACTGGATTAAGGTTGGTGCAGCTGTGTCTCTGTGGTTTTGTGTTCATGAGGAGAATATTAGTTAAGAAATTTCTAATTACATTTCTCCCTGTCTGATTTTTCTGGTGAATTACTCAATAGCACAAGGAGCCCAGAGAAGTTCATATGTTTGTTGATCTATTTCTTCAAGAGGTTAGAAATCTTGTTCTATGTACATGTTTATCATACTCTTATATGAAAAATGGATGTACTCTATGATGCAATTATCTGCTGTCATTGTGTGCACCAAACATGCCATTGTATGATCTCAAGGATTGGAAATGATGGCTCGTCATTGGTTTTCATTTCTATATTATTTCTGTAGGAGTGATAATTTCTTTGTTTTATAAATCGAGCTTGAAGGAAAACGGTCATGATTAATCTAACCCTTGGCCATCAAACTGAATGGCCTACTTTCTAACAACTGTGCATAATCTGAAATCTCTATACTGAAGGAATATACTGTATCCAACAGCTTGGCTGGAAAGAATAATTGATGTGAATCTTCAAGTGAAACATAGGTTGAATTTGTTGTCAGCATT
Organism: Pouteria campechiana; assembly: GCA_036873735.1. NCBI lineage: Eukaryota > Viridiplantae > Streptophyta > Magnoliopsida > Ericales > Sapotaceae > Pouteria > Pouteria campechiana. The sequence goes on from JAYJMB010008444.1 coordinate 2,328, forward strand.
ATTTGTGGGTGTCAGGATATTGTTGACATTTGCGCAGACGCAGAATCCATGACGCAGATGACTGCTATCATGAATTAGCATTCATATTGGAGTTATTGCATTGATGGGTTATCTGGACCTTGATGAAGCTACATTTGAATTAATCAGTTATTTTATTTACATGATATGCACTTGGAAGTTTTCTTTTCCCATGAAAGCAATTCATTGAATACTTTGACTAGTTGCTTTTGCCTCTGTTGGTTTCATTTTTGGAAACATATTTTTGACTTTGTGTTTCACTTGGTGGTCCTGTCATTTGTTCATAGTTGGAAGCCATAGAAGCTGAAGTTAGGCAGATCTTACCTCGTGGGCTTGCCCGAAAACATCATCGATCTGACAGTGCAGGGAGCACAAATTCATCCCGTAGCAATCCAATACGTGAAGACAAAATTATTCGGACAAATACTCAGCGTGCCAGGAGCCAGCTGCTGGAGAGTCATCTTGCAAAGTTATTTACACAAAAAATGGAGATTTTCACAAAAATTGAGCATACACAGGTAATGCTTTGTGATGCCAATGAAAATCTAGGTTTCTTATTTCTTTTTTCCTCAAATGCATAACAGAAGTATTTAATGTGAGTTAGCTTGTACTTTTCAGGAGTCTGTTATATCAAACATGATAAAACTTTGCCTGAAAAGCCTGCACGAGTTTGTGCGCCTTCAAACATTCAACCGAAGTGGATATCAGCAAATACAGTTGGATATGCAGTTTTTGAGGAATCCATTGAAAGAGGCTGTAGATGATGATGCAGCCATTGACTTCTTGCTAGACGAGGTGGGTGTATATTAAAGTAGCTTGTGTACAGAACTTTGTTTGCGTTTGGTTCTCTTTTTCTTTTTAGTGATAGTTACAGTTATCTGCCTGTGTTCTGCTGCAGCAGGATAATGGCGAGCTTTTTAATGATACAAATATTATTTTTATTTTGAGCAGCATATATTGTTGGATGTGTGTGTTTTAGCATTTAGGACATGGCTATTCAAGTAATCAAGCAGAGTTTAGCTCTTACAGTGTCATCCATGGGCAAGGACTTGCCAAGCTCTTGACGAAGTCAGTCAATGACCAAAGTTACCAAGTCTCTAAACCATGTGTCCTTGCCGTAATCACTAAATTTTTACTTTTTCATGAGAAAGTATTGCTTGCTGCTTTTTTATTCCTTTCATAAAGATAAACTCTATGCTTGATGGGAAGGAACATCATTGTGTGTATCTTTTCCTGATTGGGAAGAAACTTTTCCTTTTCTTTTGGGTTGATTTTTCTTCATTCTCTCCTATTTGATTTATTCATGTGGGCATCTTTTTCTACTGCTGGATATTTGCTAGTTGTATTGGTATCATTTGTTATGAATCGATGTTTCTTCACTTTCCAAGGGAACCAATTCAGGCACCCACAAGAACTATTTCATGTTTCAGGTGGTGGTAGCTGCTGCAGAGCGTTGTCCGGACCCAATTCCTCTTGAGCCTGCCATTTTGCACAAACTCATTAAAGCAAAATTAGCCAAGGGCAAAGAACAGAAATCAAGTCATTAACAACTTGAAGGCGAAATCTGCTCGAAGTAGCTGGTCAAGGAGTAGTCTTGGACTTGGTTTCCAGTACTTCTACTCGCATGAGCACAAGGCTGAGTTTCAACCTCGAATGAAGCAAATTCCTGTTACTCTTCCCATCATTCATGATTGATTTTATCCTACAGAGTTTCTAGGCCAGTTTTGGCAGGAACTGGAGTGACATCTTTTGCTCAATCAGGCTGATTCATGTCTAGAAATGTCAAAATTTTGCGGTTTGTATTTTCTGCCAAATTCAGCAGGCCTAGGAGACGAGCTGGGAGGTTCTTGCCAGTCGCTGGCTGGCCCCATGATTTCCATTGTTTGTTGGTGTGGGATATGTGAAGAAGTGTTTTTTTCATAGATCCATTCTCAATTCCAATAGATTGTAAAATTTGTATCGTGTTGCAAGTTTTGATTTCTCTCGGTTCTTCGGAAGATTCATGGATTGGTGTAAATAGGCAGAGATGCCTGCTTTTTGGGGTAATGGAAATTAAAAAAGAACATGGCAATTGCACTTGATGCAACGATTTGATGGGAACACTTTTTCCAGTATGCTCAGCATCAAATCCCTTGTTGAGCCTTGCATGTGGCATGGCACCAGGGTGATGCGGTCCTAACGAATGCCTCATGGGGTAGGAAGCACTGAGTTGATGGGCGTATGATTCATTTAACCAAGAATACTCATGTGATGGGTCCAGCTATGGACAGCTTTTGCAGTAGGAAGTGAGATTGTTGAAAACGTAAGGTGGCATGGGGTGAATTTCTGATTCGTTAGCACGAATCATGATGTGATTACATGTCATATCATAGCGGGTCTATATTGAGCTATAAAAGCAACGCTCAAATGGGGAAGGAAATTCAAAAAGCAAGTGGATATGAAAGTGGGACATAAAGCTTGCGCCACCCATCCAATGGGGACGATGGTAAGGTACGATGGCATACGAGGCCTGTACGAATATGAGGCAGACGAGGAGAGCCGCAGCTAGGTACTCCTGCTTCAAGCTGGCCTTTCACGACGGCCACTTCTGTTCCATATGCTCGTTCAACTACGCCAGCCAGCAATTTCGTCGATGACAATTTCCCGACAAACACGGTTGATAAGCCTCGCCACGGCCTCCTCGCTGCCCAGCTGGTCGTCAATTGTCCCTTTACGCTGCAGGTAGGCCACATCTCGCGAGCGATTGATAAACCCATCCAGAAAAGCCATGCACAAGCTGATGTCGTCGCTGGAGTGCGGGTGGCAGTGCTCCAAGGCCATGAGACTGAGGAAGATGGAGATGGAGTCGTCCACCACCAGTGGCGGAATGTGGAGAACTCCATCTCTGAACTCCACTTCTGTCAGCCTACTCGATTTTTCCTTCCTGAACTTCACGCCAGAGCCCCTTAAGGCGGAGACAGGATGCGACATCAGCTGATAGGTTGTTTGGCCATCTGGATGGTTGGTTTCCTGAGGATTTTGTCCAATGATTCCCGCGGCAGTGATTCGCACCGCATCCATTGAAATGGAACGAGGCATCGGCTGACGCCAAGAAGATGCCGGTTTTCCTCAATTCCCAGCATACTCGCATCTGCGTTCTCGATGTAGCCGGGAATGGCCGATTTGAAGAAGAGGACAGCTAGTGTACCGAAGGAGAAGCCCGCACCATCGGGCCGACCAGCGATTCACAACAAACAGTGGGATTTGGTTCTCGAGCAGCAGCAAGTCCCGCTGGATCCACTTGGTGACTCCACGAGCGGCAAAGATAGGGTCAAATCGTCGGTAGCCGAGAGTAAAGTAGCCTTGAGAGAATGCGAGGAGGAGCTCGACAATGATGAAACAAGCATCTAGAAACAGCATCAGCACGAATTCTCGATCGTCCATGTCGTCTTCGGTGCGCCACGAGTAGCATTGACGAACTCAGAAATGGCATCGTTGTAGAAGTCTACGTTGCACTGCGTGCGGGCGAGCGAGCATGCGGGGGAGGAAGCGCCATTTGTTTTCTTCCATGGGTATGAGGTGGGGCTAGCCTTTGTGGAGTGGGCCGATGGAGATGAACTGGGGCCAATATGCGTTGGGGTCGACATTTCGCAGGTTTTTGGGGATTTTAAAGATTGAGCAGCTGGACCATTCCTTCTCCTCCTCCAACCAGGAAAATTTCTGTAGGCCCTCTTCAGCGCGGACTGTTGGGCACATCCCTTTGGCGACTTCAATTTCGGGTTCTTTCCCTCTGTGGACTTCTGCAAAACCATGAACATTGGATTAGCAATCCTCAAAACTGATGATATCTTGGCAGAGGAAGAGAAGCATTTGATCGAGTTCCTGTTCGAAAATGTTAAAAATACGAAGAGAGAGTAGCATGTAAGGAAATTAATTATAGGGCTCAAGAAAGAGGATGTCAATCATCAAAATATATTTAAAATATATTTCAACTTCTTATTTCACTTACACGTCTATTATATTATTAATATCTTTATAAAATTACAAAATAATCTAAATAAACTTTATAAATTACTTATTTTAATTTTTTGAAAAATACCCTTAATTGTAATGAGATTCCACTGCAACCGCTTGTATTGTACACTTTTCCTGTAATAATTTTCTCTCTATGCAATCTCAGTCTCCTAATAATTCTATTCTTTTTAATCTTTGCATATATATTTTTTAATCATTATCTCTATTTTTTAATCTAAAAGATCTATCTATTTTTGTGTTAAACACGCCTTTAAACATCAGATCTAATCTTTGCATATATTTTCAATCTTTGCTGGTCTTGAATTTGTTGAGGTGCTTTTCCATCTGAATCCCTGTTCCCTTTGGGAATTCGGGCGCCATCATCATCTTGAATTCGCGGGCCGGCAACGTCCTCCCTCCGGTCTGAAAGGATAAAGATAATGGAGAAAAGAAAAAGAAGCAACGACAAAATATCTTAACAAAAATGGAAAAAGAATAAAATAAAATTGCATGACAACTCTGAAAAAGAAAAATACTGAGAGAAAAGATAAGATTTTGTAAAAAATTAAGGTTAATAGTGAAAAAATAATAAAAATATTTTAAACGATTGGAGAAAAAGAAATAATGTAAAAAGAATTTTTTTCCTCATTTGAATTGATATTAAAAAATAAAAACTTCGTTTCAAGCAAGAGATGATGTAACGTGGGTGTTAACGATTTTATCGTTTCTTAATATTAACGAAATAATTCAAAAAATAGCAAAAATAATTTCATGTAACATATTGATACCCTCTTTTCACCTTTCCAAAAAGCCCCTATATTTTTTTTCATCCTTAAGAGGACCAATCAATTAGAGGAAAGGCAATGCAAATGTACACATACTAATTTATAACTTTGTACTTAGCAAAATGATTATGTGTGCGGACAAATTCATTGTGGAAGTATAAATAGTTCCACAAATCATTGAACTATTTAAAACAAAATGATACAACATCGTAAATTTTTGTTAAAAATAAATTTAGTAAGATATTTTATCATGCTATTTAAAATACTTACATGAGCAATTTATTGAGCTAATATATGAAATTATCTAAAATTTTTAGCTTAAATATATTATAAAGGCTAAATAGACTACGATTAATAAAAAATTTTAAAGTTAAACAACGTAAATCATTACATGGATGCTATGGTTCAAGTGATGTTAGCCAAAAATAATGAAACAAATGACATAATGAAACATTTAACGAAAATCAAGAGGATTTTAATTTTTGGTTAGTTCTATAATTAGGAGTAAATGAAAACACTACAAATAGTACTTCTATTTTAATATGTAGGATATCATATCTAATCATGAATGAAACAAATCTTACAGCACATATTGCAGATGAAATTCAAATACAATTATGTCTGATAAGGAAATGAAAAAAAAAAACTGAGATTCATAAAAATCAGCCATTGTGTAGCCCCCAAGCTCAGCAATTATTTTGTATAAGATTCCACATTTCACCTTTTCTGCGTGTCCTGAAAATGAAAGTGCATAATGTGAACAGAATTTTATTACATTAGCATGAACGAAAAATAAAAAAATGATAAAAGAAAATTCTCAATATTTCACGAGATGACAAACATGAGAAATGATAAAAACTAAAACAAAGTTTGATATCACTTAATTTAAACTGAATTCGTAATTTAGCCTAAACCTTTAATATTTCATTGAACTAATGAAAAGCATAGGCTTAGATGAACACATTTACAAAGGAATAGGGACATTTTAGAAATTTAATTAGACTATAAAAGGAAGATAATAATTTATGTAGTTAACCAACAAAATCAAACTGTAAAAAAAAGTTCTTAGTAAGACTAATAAAATATGTCAAAATGAATAAGAGATAGTGATTGAAAATATATAATGATAAAAAGTAAGATTATTATAGCCAACAAATGTATACAGAGGAATAATCTAGTGTAGTTAGTTATACTAAAAATTTCAGTGTAGCTGGCATACTAACTGTTCGATAGAGTGGATGTCATCTTGGCCATTCGTGGGGCATTGTGAGTGAGGGAAGGAAGACAAAGTGTGCTTTTCGGGGTAAACTTTTTAAAAAGAAACATACATGTGACGATCCAAAAAATGACAGCGAATATTTCATATTTTTCGCCCTAAACTTTCCTGCTCATGCCACCCATCTCGTGTAACCCAACCCTATCATCCAACATGACCGAAAGAACCCTTCCATGAAACTCCATGCCATCAAACTCTTTGCAGTTGTGCTAGCCTTCCAATAAAGAGCTTGCCTTCCTAGAGGAATTCAGGAGCCAGAATAGTTGGAAGAGTAAGACCGGGGTCATTTTCAGGTGACGAAACCAGAATATCGGCAATGGGAAGGGGTTCTTTAGGAGGAGGAGGAGAGAGCTTGTTGGAGAGCCAGAGCTTATCATACACTGTTAATATTTGAATATTATTGTGAGAAATCAAACCTGCAGAATCTTTCTGGATTGCTGCATTTCTTCTTTTTTTGTTCTTCTTCCTCGCTTGTCGAGTGTGAAATTACAAATGGAAATCACACTCTTGACATAACACTAAATGACTTTATTGGATTCACTTTTAATCCTTTATTTTTCCACCACATGCTGCTTTCTCCCAAACCCATCTCCGTTGCTGCCTATTTATAAATGGTGAAGGCAGACGACTGCTTGAAACATTAGGAGCATTTCTGAAAGAGCATGGCCATTACGGATTAAATGCTGGCCATCTTCTTCCACTGAAACGCTGCTCCTTTGAATAGTTTCCAAAACCATCATGAGTGGCTTTTCATCAAACATCTCCCACTCATACATGATGAGCTTCAGAATCTTTCATAGAGATAAAATTTTAACAATCTCAATCTCAAAATTATTTATATAGGCAAATAGGTCGTGCGACCTTGAGTGTACCTGGACTTAGGAGCTTGTAGCTATGCACCTGTTAGGAATACATAACAGCTATAACCCTAAAAATAACTCTCCATATCCTAAACTCATTTTTCTACATCAATCCAAATATACATAATCCCTCAAAGACTATACTTGACTACACGCATTTTCTTGTCATGTAATCACAATTAACTTAGCTTTTACATAGCGACATAATTGATCGACTAGTCAATACATATAAAAAAAGATGTACAAAATGGTCTTCCTTTCCCACTTATACCTTTCAACCATAGACTAATTACTTTCCTAGTCATGTCTCATATAGTCGAATCATTCATAACTATAGATAACATGTTAAGGTAACAAATATTAGACTATAATCTCAAGTTATAGTTGAAAGTCACATAGGGCATATTTTGAGATTTATCTTATCTCAAGGACTCACATAGTGAGGAGACAAGGATTTACATACTCAACTCACTTCCTTTCTTAGCCATGTTGCACATGTGGTATGAAATATATATTATGATGGAGTAACTCCTTCTGATAGAGTGTATGTCTTAACTTTACAACATCGTACAAATCTTAATTCAGTTGCTATCTAGCGCCTAATCTGAGTTCTCTAAGTTCTTGCTTTTCAAGCATTACCGAGATCTCATATCTAGCTTTTCACAGGTTATGTGGAATGTGGGGCTCCCATTTTTGGCTATTATGGCATCATCTTGATTTCATATCAAGGCGACATATAATTTTAAGTTTTATGTTCACATAAAACATTCATTATTTGCATAGTCTCATTTCTAGTCCTTCCTTAAATGCCAAAGGTGATTATCCATGTGAGAGGGCCAATCTCAACCCGCTTGACATATTTTTAATTTATGTATGATATTATGCTGGTTTGTTCAAGGAAGATGAATAACAAATATTCATTAATAAGTGATGTATTACAATCTACGTAAGCTTAGAGATCTTACATGAGATAAAAATACATCTTTAGGAATTGGCTTAGTGAACAGATCAGCCACCATGTGATAAGTAGATATATAATTTGAAATCACTTCTTTCTTAGCTACTATGTCTCTAACAAAATGATACTTGATGTCAATGTGCTTAGTTCTGCAATGATATTTGAGATCTTTCGTATATGCAATAGCTGCTTGATTATTATAATTTATAGATACTAGCTTAGATGTATCTTTTGTTATTCCCAAATATTACAAAAACCGTCTCAGCCAGATTGCTTATTATACTGTAGTTGAACATGCCACAAATTCAACTTCTATTATGGAAAGTGCTACATAGGTTTGTTTCTTGCTACTCTATGAGATTGCACTATTGTTCAGTAGGTATGCATAACCCGAAGTCGATTTGCACTCATCTAGGTCTCCGCCCCAGTCAATATCTGTATAACCTTCTAGGCGCAAATCACTTCCCTGGTAACAAATGAAATAATTTGCAGTGCCTCTGAAATATCTAAAAATCCTTTTGACATCCTTTCAATGAGCTTGTCCAGGATTCAATTGATATTGGCTGGCTAGACCCATGACATAACAAATATCAGGACGAGTACATATCATAGTGTACATCAAGCTCCCAACGGCATTAGCATAGGGGATATTTCTCATCTCTTCTCTTTCCATGGGAGTCTTAGTATATATTTCAAGGCTTAAACTTTCGCCTTTTGTTATAGGATTGTTAATGGGTTTACAATTTTTGCATATTGAATCGTTCAAAAATTTTATTAATATATGGTTCTTGAGAAATGCTAAGTAATTTCTTTGAACGATACCTATGCATTCTTACTCCAAGAATAAAAACTGCTTCACTCATGTCCTTCATCTCAAAATTAGAGGACAGTCATTCTTTAACAGTGATAATAAATCTTATATTATTTACTGGAAGGAGGATATCATCCACATATAAAGATAGTATTACAAAATCATTATTAGACCATTTAATATAAACATAGTGGTCTTTATCGATCATCGAAACCCATAAGAAATCATGGCTCGATGAAATCTCAGATAACACTATCTGAATGATTGTTTCAGGCAATAGATAGATCGTTGGAGCTTGCAAACTTCGTGCTCTTGGCCTTCTTTTGTAAAACCTACTGGTTGCTCCATGTAGATTTCTTCATTCAGTTCTTCATTGAGAAATGTCATTTTAACTTCCATTTGATGCAATTCTAAATTTAAATATGCAACTATTGCAAGAATGAGACGAATCGAGGTAAACCTCACAACTGTAGAGAAGGTTTCCTCATAATCTATACCCTCCTGTTAGGTATAACCTTTTGTCACTAGGCGAGCCTTATATCTTTCAATGGATCCATCTGCCTTACGTTTAATCTTGAGAACCCATTTGTTCTCAATCGCTTTACACCCAGATGGAAGATCAACCAAGTCTCAGACTTGATTTATCCTCATAGACTCCACTTCTTCTTCCATTGCTCTTCTCCATTCTTCCTTAGCTAGGCATGAGAGAGTCTCCATCACTGAGTTGAGCTCATCATCATCTTCTAGAATAATAATAAAATTTTTCCCTTAATCTCAAAACGATGACGTGAGATACTTTTACGATTACTCCTAAGAAGTTGATTCTTTTGAGGTTCATTGAAGTAAGGTACTCACGATACGGTAACATGAGTTCAAGTCTGAGAATGCACACCCACATCAGCTTGGGACAAAAATAGGATTCAACAGTAGAATAATAAGTTTTATTTTTTTCTTACAGTGAAAACACTTTTAAGGAGTCAACCCTTTGTAGTGCATTTCTTTGAAATACATGAAATAAGCATTAGTAAGCTGAGACAACCAAAATAAACACATACAAAAAGAGTCGTTGGTGGGTTTTGTTGGTTTCAACACCAAAGGTTTGTTGTTCCCATCTTGCACAAGTGCGTGAGTCAGGCCCTTGCCATTCTTACAAGGAAAACTACATTTTTTACTCCACCCACCAGCATAAGGAACTATAAATTAACCAGATCACATACCTCCTCCTCCTCCTACATCCAAGAGGCAAGCTTGATTCTTAAATGCATTTTAGAGTAGTTGAAAAGCCAATCATTTGCCAAGATGGGTTGATTAGGGAAGAAAAGGACTGAAGGAGACGGGAGTAGTTAGATCAATGATTAATTGCTAGTAAATTTATATTCATTTTTTCCCTCATAGAAAAATATTCTTTCTAAAATTATTTTTACTCATACCATTCAAAAACCAAGTTGTTATTTATATTTTTATTTTTTCTAAATATATTTATTATATATGCCTTTTGAATAATTTTTGCTAATTGTTGTGTTCTTGATGAGTGTAAAAAGGTTCTCATTGTAAAAAAATGATACATATACGCAAATATTCAAAGTCAAAACATCATTATAAAAGATTTTTTGAAATGTATTAAAAATATAAAAATACAAGCCAATATAAAAAAGTATAGACCATAGTTTAATTCTTTTATTTTCATTCATTAGAACTTAAATTTACAAATACAGTTGTCAATATATATATATGGGGTATAATATGGTGTAGCCGGTTACACTGAAAATTTTAGTGTAGCTGGCATACTAGCCATTTGATAGAGCAAGCGTCATCTGGGCCATTCATGGGGTACTGTGAGTGAGGGAGGGAGGACGATGTATGCTTTTTGCAGTGAACTTTAAAAAAAACACACACATGTAAAGATCCAAAAAATTACAACAAATATTTCAGATCTCCCACCCTGAACTCCTTTCAAGGAACTTCCCTCTCCTCCTATACTCCAGCTCATGCCCCCCATCCCACGCAACCCACCCTTATCATCCAATCCCTCCAATAGAACTCTTTCATGGAATTCCATGCCATCAAACTCTTTGCAGTTGTGCTAACCATTCTAGGACCCCATATAAAACGAAGAGATTTCCAATAAAGACTTTGCTTTCCTGACGAAATTCAAGTACCGGAATAGCTGGAAGAGTAGGATTGGGGTCGTCTTTGGGTGATGAAACCAAAATATCGACGACAGGGAGGGGTTCTTTGGGAGGAGGAGGGGAGAGCTTGCTGGAGAGTCAGAGCTTGTCATAATGGTGGGATTCGGAGGTTGCGAGGGAATTGTGAAATTTTTTAGGGGGTTCTAGATTTTTTTTATGGACTAGAAGACGAATGGCTATTGTAGAGAGTGGTGGGAGCTGAGGTCGATGAATAGGGAAAATGGGGACTGCATTGGATTCCGCCCAACAATTCAAAGGAAAAGGAGAGATTTTGGGGGGTTTTGTAAGGGAGAAAAGATGGGAAGATAATGAAATTGCAAGAAAATTCATTGAGATTACCCTATCCCGAGTGTGGTTTGGGGCATGTTCAAATCATTTTGTAGCTTTCCAAATCAATTGCAGGATGCACGTCAGGCTCATGATTAATGTAGCTCATCTTTTGTGCTATCTTACAACAATTATCTTTATATACAATATGTATCATGGTGAAAGTGATTTGCTAAAGTATGTTTCCATGTATGTTCTCTATTAGTTCAACTAAGCTAAGAAACTTCGAATTCTCTTCATTGATTTTTTAAGGTCACCTTTTAGATTCTGTATATCTTTGATTAGATGCAAGAAGAAAAGAGTGTGGGCAATTCATTTTTAGATTGTGGTTTCTTGTGTGATGCCGCTATCTCTTTGTTATGGTTTCTTGTGGGATCACTAGGGGTTGATTTATAAAGGTGTGGCTGTAAGACTTTATTTCTTTATGCAAATTTGATTATTTTTGTATCATTTTTGTTGCAGAATAGCAAAATAAGAATGTTTTTGCAAAAAAAAACAAAATAATGATGAACAGGCCAAAAATAAAACAATCGCACTTTTCTTTTATTACATGCTAAAGGATCTTCTTTGTATTTTGTTACTTTTTTAATGTAAAATTTGTATTTAATCACTCCGTATATTACTTTAGATTACTTTAGAAATGTTCTTTCTCCAGCTTCAAACAAATAACTGATTTGAAGAAAAAATGCTACTAACTAGAATGCAAATAGCAATGATCTTATTAACATCCGGCTCCAAAGTTGGAATTGCATGCCCCCTTCTAGAGAAAAGGCATGAGATCGTCTTTTCATGCAAACAGCCCATGTGTATCATCATTTCACTCATGTAAGACATCTAATCTGTTCGACATGCTGGCAATCCAACCTGAATTTCTTGGTTCAAGAATCATAGTATTCCATAAGTCAAATTGCACATAATTAACGAGTTGAATGTGTTGCAAAAAAAAGAGCAAAACATTGCAAGTCTTCTATCTCACACGCTACTTACTAGATGGTATCACACAATAGATGGGTTGCTTTTGTACCTACCAAGAACATTTAGAAGGCAAGCCCTACCTAATGAATTACTTAAATATTGTGTTTGTAGGCTTGCTTAAGATAATTCAATTTTAATTACAACTTACCTATGAGTGAGCTTGCTTTAATCGTCAAGGAAAATTTCTATTTGGTATAATGTGCTTAATAAGTCAATCATGCCATTATCTCCACTCAACTAGATGCATCATCATCTCCATTCTAATAGGGTGGATAACGATAGAAAAATGACTGCCAATATAAATGAGAAAGAATAATATGACAGAAGTGTCATTTTGAAGCAGTTTCTAATACTGATAGAGACAAATTTAGAAGATGTGCTCAACATAAGAACAAGGGCTAATAGAAGATTATGCCTAGTAGAGCTGGAAAGGCAGAGGCTTCTTTAACTTTTTACAATAATAAATTGACTAAACTGTGAGGTAAGGCATTACCTATGTGCAAATGGAAGAGTGAGAAAATTGCTAAGGCATCCTAGCAATTCCATATTATCGATCGCGATTGTTACTTTGTCAGCAACATAAAATGGATTTGATTTAAATGAATTCCTTGGTAATGTCGCAAAAAGCTTTGGTACTAATTCCAGGATCACAATTATATATACAAGATCATATACACACAAATTAAAGACATTATTAATTACACATTAAAGATATAAGATTTATGTGAAAAATCCTTCAACCCAAAAGGAAAAGCATGGGAGAAAGATAATCAATTTACTACGAAAACGGACTACAAAGATTCACTTAAGGTGTCTTACAAACATCCCATTGAATGCCTCACAAATATTCTCCAATTAACACACTCTCGTAACCCCTAGTAACCCTCTATCTCAATCAAACATCTCCAAATTAACACATTCTCATAACCCTTTATCTAATCCCATTTAATTAACACACTCTCACTTAAATATCCTCAAATTAGTACACTCTCATTCGAATATCTGCAAATTAACACACATTCATAGCCCTTTCTCTCACTAATCACTAGGAAAAATCCTAGGATCTACATAATGACTCAATTGCCTCAAACTTAGAATCCTAGGATCTATTTGATGAGCCTCAACCTTAGAATTTTTCTACTAAGAAACCCCATTCATTACCCCTAACTTCACCTACGTATAACTTTGCAGGATACAAGAAAAAAAGCCTCAACAGTGAAAACATAAATTTCGTGGGGATGTGAGACTGCCTCCAAAAGCAATCGTGGGCAGGCGAAAAATGGGAAAGGAAATCCAAATAGGGTAAGAAAGCTTGCGCCGGCGGTCCATCTAACGAAAACGATAGTAAGCTATGATGGCATACAATGCCTGTATGAATGTGAGGCCGATGACGAGAACGGCAGCTATGACGCAGATGGTGGACCATGGATGGCGGAAGTACTCCTGCCTCAAGCTGGCCTTCCAGGCTGGCCACTTCTGCTGGAGATGCTGGTTCAACTGGATCGTCAGCTGGGCAAGATTAGAGCCACCAATATCGTTGATGACAATCTCACGACAAACGCGGTTGAGAAGCTGCGCCACCGCCTCGTCGCTGCCCAGCTGGTTGTCGATTATCCCTCTCCTCCGTAGGTAGGCAACATCCCGCGGGCTGTCAATCAGCCCATCCAGGAAAACCATATACAAGCAGATCTCGTCGCCGCAGTGCGGGTAGCACTGCTCCAGTGCGATGAGATTGAGGAAGATGGAGATAGAGTCGTCGATTACAAATGGCGGAATGTGGAGAACTCCTCCTTCAAACTCCACTGTCGTCAACGTGCTCGAGATTTTCTGCTTGAACCTCACACCAGAGTCCCTTAAAGTGGAGACAGGGTGTGGCATCAGCCGATGGAATGAACGGCGGTCCGCGACTGGATTAATGGTTTCCTGAGGATTTTTACCTTCATTGGTGGTGGTAATCGATGATTGTCGTGAGAGTGATTTGGTAACCGATGATTGTCGTGAGAGTGATTTGCGCCGCATCCATTGAAATGGAACGAGGCATTGGCGTATGACGCCAAGAAGATGCAGGTCTTCCTCAATTCCCAGCAAGCTCGCGTCTGCATACGCGATGTAGCCGGGAATGGCTGATTTGAAGAAGAGGGCAGCTAGTGTACCGAGGGAGAAGCCCCCACCGTCGGGCCGACCGGCGATTAACAAGCGATTCACAACGAACAGTGGGATTTGGTTCTCAAGCAGCAGCAAGTCCCGCTGGATCCACTTGGTGATTCCACGAGAGGCAAAGATAGGGTCGAATCGTGGGTAGCCGAGCGTAAGGTAGCCTTGGGAGAATGCGAGGAGGAGCTCGACAATGAAACAAGCATCTAGCAGCAGCATCAGCACGAATTCTCCATCGTCCATGTCGTCTTCGGTGCGCCACGAGTAGCATTGACGAGCTCGGTACTTGAGCTCAGAAATGGCTTCCATGTAGAAGTCTACGTTATGCTGCGTGCGGGCTAGCATGCGGCGGAGGAAGCGCCATTTGTGTTCTTCCATGGGTAATAAGTGGGGCTGGCCTCTGTGAAGTGGGCCGATGGAGATGAACTGGGGCGAGTATGCGTTGGGGTCGACATTTCGCAAGTTTCTGGGGATTTTAAAGATTGAACAGCTGGACCATTCCTTCTTCTCCAACCAAGAAAATTTCTGTAGGCCTTCTTCAGCGCGGACCATTGGGCACGTCCTTTTGGCGACTTCAATTTCGGGTTCTTTTCCCTCGTCGAATTCTGCAAAACCATGAACGTAGGATTAGCAATCCTTAAAACTGATGATATCTTGGCAGAGGAAGAGAAGCATTTGATCGAGTGCCTATTTGAAAATGTTAAAAATACGAAGAGCGAGAAGCATTAAAGGAAATTAATTATCAAGAAAGAGGATGCCAATCATCTTAAGATGTCAATCGTAAATAAACATTCATTTTATGCTGAAAAATATGAACTGCAATATACCAAAGTTTAAAAATTATATTACAAAATTATAGTACTATTAAAATTAAAATTATAACACAAATCCTTTCAAATGCACCCAACCAAGCCCTAGTTTAGTGTTACCAGTTTCCTCTTGATGTTTTGGAGGGGGTGGTTCCCCATCGTCGGGCGTACGTATTGGTGTAGGAGGTCGTTCCCCTTCGTCGCCCGGATTTTGCGTTCCCCTTCCTCTTCTAAGCAACTCCCCTACCAGGTTGCCCGGGCCTACCGATGCGTGCAAAATCATGCCGAGTTGTAATTCACGGATGGCAAAGGAAGTCTGAAACAGAAGGAAAAGACAGAGGAGGATGTGATTCAAGCAAATATAAAATATCATGATAAAAATAAAAATGGAATAAAATAAATGTTATAGTTAAATAAGGATAAAATAGTACTATAATCATTAAAAAGCAGAACAATAAAAAAAATTAAGGATAACAATTGAAAAAATAAGAAAAATAAGTTAAAGATATGGATAATGATAAAAAAGAAAGAATGTAAAAGAATTTTTCTTATTTAAAAAATTGAGATAATAATTACTTACTTTTTGAGCAAAACATGATGCAATGAGAGTGTAAATTATTTATTTACACCCATTTTCACCTTGCTAGACAGTGAACAGTTTGAGGAAACGCAACGCAAGTGTACGCTTGCGAGTTTCCGACCAATATAGATAATCAATGCAGAAGTATAAATATTTCCATAAATTTACTATAAATCAATAAAAATTTTAATTGTTAAAATATATAATAGAAACGATTGTTGGACAATTAAAACCACGACGATATAATATGGTAAATTTTTGTTAAGATTAAATTTTAGTAGTTAGATACTTTATCATTCTATTTAAAATACTTACAAAGGAACAATTTATTGGGCTAATATATATAAAAATATAAAAATATTTTATCCCATTTCATGTCTCTAATGAAAAGCACAAGCTTAGAAGAATATTTATAAAGGCATGGGGAAATTGCTTCCATACCAACTGACCCCTCTTGCTCTCTCAAGAAGATTCATTAGCTGGGAAGACCAAGACTTGGTGGCTATTTGAGCAATTTGCCTAGATACATGATCGACATAAATGCATTCTTATTAGTTGAAAAAAGCAGAAGAATTCAACCTTTCATATGAAATTTCTTCTAGCATAGATTCAGTTTCCTTCAGTAGAAAGTCTGATTTGCTGCTCTAGTCCTCTTGTGAGGTTGCTAGCTATTTGATATTCAGACTGCCCACCATTCATGTTCAGGCACGCAAATTACGCACGAAGAGTATTACTACAACCCAGTAAACTGAATGAAGGATTTGGAAACAGGGGCAAAAACGTTCACTTCCCCTGCCCCCACAAACTAGAAACCATCACATTAAAAGCTGAAAGAGAATTTAATGGTAAAAAATAACTTTTTTTTCTCTTTGAGGAAATTAAATGAAAGGATGGATTCTTACCTGTTAAAGTACTTCGGACCAACTCTCAGATGGAAATGCTTTTGCCTGTTTCTGATGCATTCCTTCATTTATATAGCTCACGAAAAGATGGGCATCAACGGTGCCTTGATACCCAGGCATGAGGCTACAAGCTGCTGTGTTTCACTGAAGCAACCATTCAGCTGCCATCAAGTCTACTGAATCGAAATGTCTCCAAATACTCACTATGATCCCTTTTTTTTTTTTTTTTTTAATGTTAACCAGTCTGTCCACACTTGGAACTCCCACTTACTCGTACCACATTGACACTTCCTCTCATTTGCAACTTCAACAAGACAAACGGACAAATGAACTAGAAACATCATGCCTCTAGCTCCAAGCACGTAGGACACTGACACCGCTTCTAATATCTAGGCCTAACAAGACAAATAAACAAGTTGATATTAACATCCTCTCTTATATTTAAGCCCAACAAAACAAACGGATATTAACATTTCATCTTACATCTAAGCCCAAAAAGATAAACAGATAAACCAGCATTCCAACTTAACAGAAATAAGCTCAAGTATAGCTTTGATACTACACCTTAAAAAGCCTTTTTTAATACGTATAATTCAGTCACGCTCTAAGCCTGAGCACGAGTTCTACTTCTAACTACACTAACATTGGAAGCATACGATGAGTAAAAGTAGTCTGTATTGCATGGGTGAGTCGGTTAATGTTATGGAGAGTACCATAAAAAGGTTATGCCTGGTAAAGCTGAAAAGGCAGAGGCTTCTTAACTTTGTGTACAGTAAAAGATTGACTAAACGGTGAAGTAAGGCATTAGCTATGTACGAATGGAAGATTGAGAAAACTACTAAGGTACCAAACTGTTAATGAAAAAGGTATTAGTAGATTTTGAATTAATGATTATAATCTGGTAACAAATTAACCCAACCTTGAAATAAATAGGATAAAATTAACTTCAAAACCAACCAACCTTTAAAAAAAGTAGTATTTTTAGAAGTAGGATTAGGGTATGGTGGATCGAGAATCAAGCCGAACCATACTAAACCTCAGCTGAAGTAGACAATGGCCACAAATGACAAACGAGGAAGATTGAGAAAACTGCAAGGCATCCAAACTGTCAAGCTGAAGGTGTCCACATGTGCAAGATTTTAGGATTATCCATCAGGTGGTCACACGTGTTTCCTAGAAAATCAAATCCATTCCTAGCAAATCCATGATGCTGATGGGACCGTTACTTCCTCAGCAACATCGAATGGATTTGAATTAAATGGATTTCCTAAAAAATTTCATTTTTAAAAGGCTTGATTTGACCAATTTCATTTCCAGGATGCAGTACATGAAGATAGCATAGCTAGTGAAGTACGTTCCACAGCTCGTCCCAGCAATACGTGGCCCTGATCCACTTGAGATACCAATTATCAAGCAATATTATAACATTAAAAAAATCTCGAACAGCTCTTAGTGGGATTTTTAAATATAACTTAATCTTTAGGGACAATACAAACATCATATATACATATGTGTGTCACTACACCAAAAATGGATCAAATGCAACCATTTAGAAATGACTGCATCTCACAAATCAAATGCAACCATTTTCAGTTAACTGCATTTGAGGGGGAGAAGATGTAGCCATTTTCCGTTGGCTACATCTGGTCCTCCCTCAAATGCAGCCAACTGTAGGTTGGTTGTATCTGGCTCATTTTTTTATAAATTTATACATAGAAAATAAATTATAGAATAACTTAAATGCATGTGTCTTATGTATTTTAAATCATAATAACTTGTTAAATATTTATTTTTGAAATCATTTTAAGATCGATAAGCCATATTACATTATATATAATTTAATATATTGAAGTATATATTATTATCTAAAATAAAATATGATTTTTAATGACATAAAAAAATTATATAATAATATTTATATTAAATTAATAAATTATAAGATTAATAACAATATATGGCTTAATAGATGGGTTTAGAAAGACACTTTTAAAAAAAAAAATATGCTAGATGTGGCAGTTTAAAAACGACCGCATTCAAACGACTACATTTTGCCCCCCTCAAATGCAACTATTTTTAAAATGGTTGCATCTGACCCCTTTTTTTGAATTTTCTACATACAAAAAAATAGTAAAGAATAACTCAAATGAGTGTGGTCTATGTATTTTAAATCATAGTAATTTATTTCTTATTTATTTTTAAAATATTTTAAATTATATAGCCCAATTATATTATATATAATTTGATATATTGATATATATATATATATATATATATTATTTAATGAAAAATATGATTTTTCATGACATAAAAAAGATTATATAACCATATTTATATTAAATAATTAAATTATAAGATTAATAACCATATATGGCTTGGTATTTTTATGAAGAAAGATATTTTTTTTAAAAACATTATGGGCCAGATGCGGTCATTTTAAAAATGGCAACATCTAACCCCTTTTTTTGAATTTTTTACATACAAAAAAACGTAAAATAACCCAAATGCGTGTGGTCTATGTATTTTAAATCATAGTAATTTATTTCTTATTTATTTTTAAAAATATTTGGAATTATGTAGCCCAATTACATTATATATAATTTAATATATTGAAGTATATATTATTATTGAATGGAAATTATAGTTTTTAATGACATAAAAAAGATTGTATAATCATATTTATATTAAATAATTAAATTATAAGATTAATAACCATATATGGCTTAGTATTTTTGTAGAGAAAGGTATTTTAAAAAAAAATTATAGGCCAAATTAGGCCATTTTGAAAACTTTCGTATTTAGCCCCTTTTTTTTTGAATTTTCTACATATAAAAAATAGTGAAAAATAACCCAAATGCGTGTGGTCTATGTATTTTAAATCATATTAATTTATTTTTGAAAACATTTTGAATTATGTAGCCCAATTATACTATACATAATTTAAGATATTAAAGTATATATTATTATTTAATGAAAAATATAGTTTTTAATGACATAAAAAAGATTATGTAATTATATTTATATTAAATAATTAAATTATAAGATTAATAACCATATATAACTTAGTATTTTTGTGGAGAAAGATGTTTTTTTTAAATTATGGGCAAGATACAGCCGTTTTCAAAATGGTTGCATCTGGCCCTTTTTTGTTTTGAATTTTCTACATATAAAAAAATAGTAACAAATAACCCAAATGCGTTTGGTCTATGTATTTTAAATCATAGTAGTTTATTTCTTATTTATTTTTGAAAATATTTTGAATTATGTAGCCCAATTATATTATATATAATTTAATATATTGAAGTATATATTATTATTTAATAAAAAATATGATTTTTAATGACTTAAAAAAGATTGTATGATCATATTTATATTAAATAATTAAATTATAAAAATAATAACCATATATGGCTTAGTATTTTTGTGGAGAAAGACATTTTAAAAAAAAATTATGGGTTAAACGCGGCTGTTTTCAAAATGGCTGCATCTGTCCCCCTTTTTTGTTTTAAATTTTCTACATACAAAAAATAGTAAAAAATAACCCAAATGCATGTAGTCTATGAATTTTAAATCATAGTAATTTATTTCTTATTTATTTTTGAAAATATTTTGAATTATGTAGCCCAATTATATTATATATAATTTAATATATTGAAGTATATATTATTATTTAATGAAAAATATAATTTTTAATGATATAGAAAAGATTATATAATCATATTTATATTAAATAATTAAATTATAAGATTAATAACCATATATGACTTAGTATTTTTGTGGAGAAAGATGTTTTTTAAAAAAAAATTATGGGCAAGAAGTGTCCGCTTTGAAAACGACCGCATTTTGCCCCCTTAGATGCAATCGTTTCAAAAATGGCTACATCTGACCCCTTTTTTTGAATTTTCTACATACAAAAAAATAGTGAAAAATAACCCAAATGCGTGTGGTCTATGTATTTTAAATCATAGTAATTTATTTCTTATTTATTTTTTAAAAAAATTTTAAATTATGTAGCCTAATTATATTATATATAATTTAATATATTGAAGTATATATTATTATTCAATGAAACATATGATTTTTAATGACATAAAAATGATTGTATAATCATATTTATATTAAATAATTAAATTATAAGATTAATAACCATATATGACTTAGTATTTTTGTGAAAAAAAGATATATTTTTAAAAGAAATTGTAGGCTAAATGTGGTCATTTCGAAAATTGCTGCATCTGCTCCCATTTGAAAATTTGCTAAGTCAAAACAAAAATGTAAAATTAATGAAAATAGTCTGGAGCTTTTAAATTTCTTTTTCCTATTTCCAAACTAATCATGACACATTTTATTGCATGTATATTTATTCTAATTATAATCTTTCAAATTATTTATTATTTATTATCAACAAAGCTTCTTATTTTTCCCCGCCATTTAATTTTCATGCCATTCATTTTATTGTTGAGAATTGTTTTCTCCATTTCTCCCTTGTTGCCCACAATGGCACTGACATTAGTAGTTTAACAATCATGTTGTCATAACACCTGTTGCTTCAAAAGAAATCAAGTTGCATAGCATCTTCAATCGAGGATTCAAGTTAAAATATCATTATAGTTTAAATACACAAAATTGAATCCAAGGTTTAAAGAAAGCCAACAACTGATGATGCTAATAGGGTCAGTCGTCTAAAGATTCCTCGAACTCGGTAGAAGAAGAGGGCGGATCGACTTGTGGAAAGGTGGGTGGAGTGGGAAACATAATGGAACTCACTCCTTGTGACATACTGCAACCCTGGAGCCTTGCAGTTGGTGCATTGTTGTAGTCCACTTGATATTGAAATTGTTGTCTTTGTTCCGCGATCAACCATCTTTGCCATCTCACATTCTCCTCTAGCATCAACATAATTTGCATCCGCAGATCAACATTTGTTGGCTCCCTCGGATGTGTTGTTCCCTTTTACGTCAAAGAACTCGGGTCGCCATAAAGATCGTCGAGTGCATGGCATTTGTGACTTGTCTTCTGAAAGGTGTACATAACCGAATTATTGATTACTGGCAAAGGATGTAGGAGCTCTTCGTTTGGTGTAGTCAATACCCCTCCCATCAAGCAAAGTCGGTAGACCAATGAAGGATGCCTAAGTCCACTTGTTGGCCTTCCTGTGATAAAAGAGATTGTTGACCGCTTGATCACCCAACCCACATTGATGGACAATCCTATTTGTATAACATAATTTAGAAGGGCGTACTCTTTAGTGACGTCTGATATGAGGCTTGTTGGTAGTAATTTAGCCGAGATAAAATGGTGCCATGCTCGACTGATGAAATTCAGTTCCCCTCTTTGAAAACTAATTATTTTGTCATTATTCATCTTCCATTTACTACCACGTCTGGCAAGTAGTTGGATAACCATGTCGAAATCTGGACCTTGCTCTAACCAGCCTGTATAGTCATCTTCCTCAATGTCCTCTAGCTCAAATACTTGATTGATAATGGACTCATGAAATGTGACCATCTTCACTTTGCATGGCCTGCTCATCTCAGACATGATTCGCAGAATACACAGGTGATGACACCACTTGAAGTTTCCCACCACCACCAGATGCTCCAATTAGTATTGATAGAAGAAAAGGTTACCTTCCTTTACCTGATCATCAACAAAATGAGGACCGCCTAACACGAGTGCAAGTGGATTCACAAGGGTCTACATCTCCACGGGGAGTTTCACAACTGCAATTTGATCAATCTTGTACCACTGCTGCTGGATCAAATACTCAAGATCTTCCTTTATCATCAGGGACAAGGGCAAGCAAAAGCGATATATCATAAAATAAGAAGTAGCATAATTAGAATAGAAACACATGTTTTTTCTACGTTTCATAAATGGATATATTGCATTCTTACATTTATATTATAATTCTCACTAGGTCCATGAAAAAGATCATGAGGTCTAACTAGGAATAGGTTTATCAATAGTGTGAAGAAAGTCGTGAGTCCAATATCCATTGAAATTGACCCTAAAATTAGTTGACCATCAACCCTAGAAGGTCAAAAGTATTTGCCAAGGACTATTTAATATCTTGTGAAAGCATTGACACTCATGGTAGACAAGAAGAAATGGTCAAATGTGTAAGAGTTTAAGAAGTTACCTATGCTTACTGAATTGAAGGTACATGTAAATATTACTTTCAGATATAAACTTTAATCATACATGCTTATGATTGTATTACTCTTCACTAATTGTGTTAGTTTTTATATAGTCATACTTTGATATTAAAGACTTTGAACAAGAATCAATACAAGTAGTTATTGAAAATTACTTTAAGGATTGCTATAAGAGAGTTTGAAAGGAACTTCATGATTACTATTGTAACCTTCGAGATCAAGGTAAAGACCCAATCAACTTACCACCTCAAGGAGTAAAGATTCCGAATTGGACTTTCTTATGCAATTACTTTAAAACTCCAAAATATCAGGTATATTCTCATTTTTAATGAATTGTATGGATTCTTTTTCTAGGGCACTCTTGCAATCGTGAAGCATTAATATTTTCACTTTACTTTGTCTATGTTTAATGAAGCACAAGTCAGCAGTAAATAAGAAAAATTGAAAGAAACTAAATGATACATATTGCATTGAACCAAAGCCATTTATGGTTGCCCTATTTGAAAAGGTAGGCCAGATTGCTCATTACATATTTTAATAGCCACGATTCACCTCAAGAGCATTTACAACTTATCTAACTCAAATATCTGTTTGTTATGGAATAGGAGAATTCTTCACCTGATGGTCATATTGATTGTGTTGAACTATTCAGAGAGACACGAACACGTAAGTTAGATGATAGCTTTATAACTCCAAAGGCAGAGGCTGACTATGTGAGTATAACTGAGATCTTTTTTGTTGAATTTATCTTAACTTTCTTTTTATGACCAACATGTGTGACCTATTAATAATGTTTATTTACTTACATGTAGAACAAGATGAAGGATCTTCAAATTTCTTTTGAGTCTTCAGAATCACCCATGACAATAGATGACATATGCGATAAGGTCATGGATAAGATATCTAGATACATTAAAGGTCTAGGACACATTCCAAAGACGATAAAGAGCCGGTTCAGTCCTAGTTTGCCTCCTAGTACATTGGCTGCCCTTCGAGAAGAGTTAACTTCCACTAAGAAGGAGCTCATGAGTATGAATAAAGAGTTATGAGATCCCAAATCTAAGATTGCTATATTAAAAGATGAGACAACTGCATTAAAAGACGAGACAAAGGAGATCAAATTGTTGTTAAACTAACTTATCAATCGTCTAACACCTGCATCATTGGATTTTATTCGAATGGGTTTTCCAAATTTATTCAAAGGTAACTCAACAAATTACTATCTATAATGCACATATCACACAAGTATCATTTACATTCTCTTTGTAGAGTCTGAATATAGAGGTTATTAATTACAATTTTGGATGTTGATGATGCGTAATATTGTTTACCCATTCACTAAATGCTAATTTTCTTATGTTTACTTTTATACTACATTTATAACTCATGTTTTTTTATCTCATGAACAAGAATGCCTAATAATGAGGAGAGTCGGGAGACTTGAGTAGCTATAAGAAGATGATGGATTGATCTTAACTTGAATTGGATACTATTTTCCTTTTCTAATTCGTATTGAGAGGCTTTGAATTATGAGTTACCCCCATTGTTCTGTCTACTCTTATATATTATTTTGGTAGATATTGGGTACCTGTTTACTATATTTATTTGATTATCATATGGTATGCCTAATTATTGATTTGCATTAACATCGGTTGTTAATGTTTATGCAATTATTATAGCGGGAAGAAATATCATAATTGCATAATTATTACTCTCGCACAAACATGCAACCATAATTGCATATTTATTATAGCAGGAATAGGTATCATAATTGCAATTATCAAATATGAAAAGAAGATTACTTAATTATATTAAATAATTTGCTACGTTTTGGCAGATGTAACGAAATGAATAGTTACTACATTTAGGTAAATACAACGAATTGAGCAATTACTGTATTTAGGCAGATGTAACAAAATCCACATTTATTGCATCTAGGCAAATGCAACTAATTAAGTAATTGCTGCTTTTAGGCAAATGCAGTGAAGTAAATAGTTGTTGCATTTAGGCAAATGTAACCAATTAAGCAATTGTTGCCTATAGGCAAATGCAACAAAATGAATAATTGTTGCATTTAAGCAAATGCAACGAATTAAGTGATTATTGCATTTAGGCAGATGCAACGAAATTAACAGTTGTTGCACTCAATTAAATGCAACTATTTGAGCACTTGCCGCGTTTAGGCAAATGCAGCAAGATGAACAGTTGTTATATTTAAACAAATGCAACCATTTCTGCAATGGCTGCGTTTAGGCAAATGTGGCAAAATAAACAAATGATTGCATTTAGGCAAATGCAGCAAAATGGACAGTTGCTGCATTTACTCAGATGTAGCAAACCAAGAAAAGATTGCATCTGCCCATATGTGACGCAGCAGATGCAACCACTTGGCAACCAACTTTTTTTGCTGCATCTGCCTTAATGCAATAAAAAATAGACCCAATGTAATTATTATATTAGTTGCATCTGCTCATTTTACCATCACACACACGTGTGTGATGGTAAAATTTTATTATTTATTTTAGCAAAAAATAAATATCTAATGATTTAATAAGGGAATTAGTTTAAAGGGAACTTTCTTTTTTTTATCTTTGGATAATGAAAATGAAATCCAAATCAACCATCTTACTTAACACCACTTACGTAGCGATTTAAAGGTTATCTAAATAAAATATTTTGTAAGCTTAAAATTAGGATCATTTGTAAGCTAATGTCCACCTTTCAAAATTATTTCTCACAAGGATATAATTGTGCTTCCATACCAAAGCCTTCATCCTATATTAATTCATGATTTTATAAATTTTTATGATATTCTCATATCTACATCAATTGGTATAATTAATTTTCATATTTTATATATTTTTAAATGGTATAGCCCACATAGGCCTCCAAATTAAATAATTTCACATATCTAACTTAAATGATAATGTCAAGTATGATAGTCAAATAATATTTTAATTGACCACCTTGGATTAACTTGAAAATAGAGAGATTCTTTTAAATTTTCAAAAAAATCCTTCCTTTAAATCATTTCCCTTTAAATAACATACTTCATCATTGTCGCAAAGAAATTTAAACAGTAAAAATGTCAATTGCCATGATTTCTTTGTGTGGCTCTCGTGAATAGGTACTGTTATAAAAGATAAATAGATGAATTATACTTAAAAGCATTCGGTGAGATGAGATTGACCTAAATATTAGCTTCGGCCAGGAGTGTCCAGCTCCTGGCTCAGATATTCCCGCCTCGGTCTCCTTCCCCCTCTCTCTCCCACGATGAGATTACCTACGACAGGTTCCGCAGGTTGAACCTGCGGGCAACTCACGGCCGAAAGCCCCGTGTAGAGTTCCCATTCCAGTTTGAGTGAGACTTCTACATAGAAGACTTGAACGCCCCCCCTGGATTCTTACCCGATGAAGTGCTGCAATCACCGCTCTCAATTTGTATAAATAACGAAAAGATGGGCATAAATGGTGCCTTGATACTCAGCCACGAAAATAGGAGCTCGGTGTTTGAGCTATGCAAGGCAAGCATTCACTTGCCGTGAAGTCAAAGAATGGGATGTGCCTCCATACTATACTCACCATAATCGTTTTGTTTCCCCTTTTAAAACGTTAACGAGCGTATGCACACTTATATATCACCCATGTGCACTCATACCGCAACAACGCTCCTCTCACATACAAGTTGAAGAAGGCTAATAGACAAACAGGCTTTAGATATCATGCCTTTAAGAAACGTAGAAACTAACACCCATGTCTGTGCATCTAACAAAACAAATAAGTAAACAGACATGAACATCTTCTCCAATAAATAAGCCTAACAAGACAAACATATATTAATTAACATTCCCTCTAATATCTAAGCCCAGAAAAATAAACAAACAAATAACTAGGCATACAAATTAAATAGAAATAAGCATGCATATAATTTGATACGATGTTAAATAAGCCCATTCAACCCAAATTGACTAACCACTTTAGAAAAGCTTTCCAATACTTACGAACTAGTGATAGTTTAAGCGTTCGTGGGAGTTCTACCCAGGTCAGCATGATAAATGAACAATTGGTAGGTCACTGCATTGCACATGTGCGGAGACGCAATCCATTAAATGGGTAAGTCGACTCCAAACCATGCAAAGTTGAGCACTTTGAAATATTATATATGGAGATTCCCATGAAAAGATTATGCCTCATACTCCTAACTACTTAGAATAAAAGGTTGACAGAACTCCGAAGTAATGCATCAACAAGATTTGAAGATTTGATACATTCGATTCTGCATACATTGATTTAATTTTTAATTGATGCATAGATTTATTTGAAAGAGCATATTAATTAGATTTTTATGAATTAATATGCTAAATTTACGAGGATTTGAAAGCATAATTTAGATAAATGAAATTCATGTATTAGATTTACAAATCTCAAATTTATACATTTAATTGGAGTAATTTAGATGCATTAAAATTATGACTTCAGGCATGATCTATATAATCTGTTTTGTTGATTTTTTTTTTCATGCTTAGACACTGCCATGGATTTTTAGAATAATATTGCTATGAATGACATAATTAATTATTTAAATAATTTATCTTGTCAGATATTATATTATTTGGGGATTCAGAAAGTTTATACCTGAATGGCAGTGGAACCTACAAATTTTTTATTGCCAAAATGAATTAAAATTCCTAGATTGATTAGATATTAAGATATCCAGAGAAAAATCAGATTTCATGGAAATACGGACATCGGAAATCGTGTCCCACATGTCTCTGGATTTTCTCCACCATCCCTGCCGACTTTCCCCTTAGTTTGGCAGCTCGGAAGAGATGCCTGGGCCGTCCAAGTTTGGCCCAGCGCCTCAGCCTAGGCCAGATTCAGCGCCAGAAGACCATGGCGCTAGAGCCCAAGGAGTTAGAGCCGAGCCTAAGGCGGCACCGTAAGATCACCGGTGACGGCGAGATGAACGGCTAGATTTTCATTCCCTTTTTTTGGACCTCTCGATCTCTGTTTTAGAGGATAAGATAGTCGATCTGAGGATTTTTGGACCTTCCAAACTCATTGGATTGGTCAAAATTTTCAAATGTTGGCCAGATCATAAAGTTTGATAGAATGACAACCAAGTGATGAGAATTTTACTTCCCTAGATTAGAGGTTGTAATCTACCAAACTGGTCAGATATTTATCAAAGATATTTACCCAATGGATGCTAGAATAAATTGGGTTAAAAGATCAAAATATTAAAATAAATACATGTTTAGCATTTTGTAAAGAATTCTTTTGACACGTACTAAGCTTACATTTTCTACTTACTGGGTTTTATACTCACTCTTTTGTTTTCTCTTAAAGATGGTCCATCTCAAGAAACGTAAGAGTTAGAAAACTATTGAAAAGAAATATTTTTAATTCAATTTATTCTATTTGAATTTTTATTGAGATGTGGGAAATAAACTGTTAATGACAAGCATATTTAGAAATTTATTTGGATTGGATGTAATAGCTGTTAGAGAAATTTATATTACATTTCTTTTTCTTTTCACTATTTGTCTGCTAGTATTTTATTGTGATGTATTTAATTATTCAAATATAGTAAATCTTGGAAAAATCCGTCATACTGTCATCCTGGAGTGGGTCATCACAATTAAGCGTGGGTCATCACAATTAAGCGGTCTGTCCACAAATGCAAGATTTTAGGACTTATCAATCTTGTGGTCACAGGTGTTTATACAAACAATCTGTGCTTATGTACATGCATGCATACGGTAGTTGATCCATTTGTATTATATTGTCATCATGTTACAATTAGAAGGTGGAGGAAGATAGGATTGTGCATTTGCATGTCGGTGATCAAAGTAGGATTCATATTTTATTTTAAGTTCATTTGATTATACCAAATATTTTAAATATTACTAATTTCTTTAATACCAAAAATCATTCAAATCAAGTATTTTGACACGCCACACCAAATAAAAATTATGGAATTGAATATTTGCTTTACATTTATAATATGACCCTTTTTTGTATGTAAAGATTTCATTATTCATAATTTATATAGTTAAATATATATGTGTGTGTGTGTGTGCATATTTGATGATATATGATGCAAATAATCTAATAAAGTTTGCTTATGTTCTAAATAATTTTAATGATAAAAACATCCCTGTCCATTTTATTTAACATATTTTAATATTATAAAATAAATTATAGTTAAAATAAATTATATTTTTAATATTTTATACTTAATGATTCTTAATTTGTTGTTCTTATTTCTATCTAGTTGAGGCGGTATGATAAGTGCAAAAAAGGAGGGAAAGAAAAAAGTGAAAGAAAAATTAGGTATTTTTATTTTTATATTATATGTTTTTCTTATTTCTCCTATTACTCAATTTAGAAATCCTTGCATTTATTTATTTTTATTATTTTCCTAGTTATTTAATTTAGAGAATTTTACATTGTATATGTACTGTTATATTCAATGTTATTAAATTTAGAAAACTATGGATTAAATTTTTATTCTATTTTCCCATATTATTAGATTTAGGGTAAATT
This sequence comes from Pouteria campechiana, assembly GCA_036873735.1. Lineage (NCBI taxonomy): Eukaryota > Viridiplantae > Streptophyta > Magnoliopsida > Ericales > Sapotaceae > Pouteria > Pouteria campechiana. Next base: position 31,669 of record JAYJMB010008444.1, read on the forward strand.
TATTACATATTTGCTATTTGGTTTTCCTGTTATTCAATTTAAAAAATCATAAACCAAGTTTTCATTCTCATTTTTTCTAAATAAGTTTATTTTTTATATCAAAAGCCTACTTTGGAATGAAAAAAGAAAGTAATTAATTTAATTTTAGTTCTTATTTGATTCAAAAAAGCTTTAATTATATTTTTTCTCTACACTACCATTGTCATTTAACTTGAGGAATAGTAGATCAATCTTTTATTTTTTAGATATTAAATTTTTTATTTTTATTATTCTATTATTCATTTTAGAGAACTCTAGATTATATATTTGTTATTTAATTAATGATACTATATATCTAATTTTATTTTATTATTTAATTCAGGGGTCTTTAAATAATTTTTTTATCTGATAAATGAAATAATCCTCCTATCGATTTTTCTTCTTTGCGTTTATTCAAGATAAAAAGCGATTGTGAATTTCAAAAAAAATTAAAAATCAAGTAGTTTGCTATATTTTATTAGATTAAATTTATATTATATTATTGGTACTAGTTGTAATTTAAAATATTTTTATCAAATTAGTTTTTATTAATCTCAGTTTGACTTATAAAATTGCTTATAAAATAAGATTCAGAATATTTTTTTAAGCTTGATTTATAATAGAATATAACGAAAATATCATTAAATATTTAATATTTTAAAACATAATCTTAAGATATTATTTTTGCTCCCCTTAACCAGAGGTCCAAGCTCCACCACTCCGGAGATGATCTTTATCGACCATAATGAAAAGTAGTTCCAGATTCTCGTCCAAACCTGAGTATTTAGAGTCGCAAATTATCTAAGGGTTTCAGCTTCTCTTTGGACTTGTGGCTGGCAAGTGGCAACCCTCATATTGTATTCATCAGACCTATTTGATCAAGTTTTGATTACTTGTATTTTATTATTTTTCAAACGCTAGTAAATCGAACGCGGATCTGGGTTACAAGCTATGTAACCGCTGGGAAAAATGGAACTCACGATTTTTGTTTTAACTTCATCCACGTAAAAATATTAAATATTTTATTCTATGACAAAAAACTTATTTAAATCCATAACTTATACGGCCATGCTAAAAAATGTGGAGGTAAATTTTTTTAATAATAAAATTATTTTAAGATCATATTACCTAGCTATATCATAGTTGTGATATCATCTAAGTCACTAAAAATATGTCTCCTGATTAGACAAATGAATATGGAATTTTCACACTTAGAAAATAGTCAATATGATGGTTTGTATAATAATGACCCAATTTCATAAATTTTCTTTGCAGAGGTCAACCTAAATGCCTGATTTAGATGATTTATGGTAGAACTGAAAAAATATTTGAAAAAATGTGTACCGTAGGATGAAATCTAAAATAAAAATTTATGGCCCACATATTTTATTTTTAATATCTAAATAACTTATATTATTCTATTCTAAAATTTAATATTATGATTTAAAAAATTAAGAGCATTGAATATTTCTTGTGAGATGTAAGAATAAAAATTCTTAGATATCTATTTTTAGATTAATATTATTCATGTGAATATTATATTATTATAATTTATTAAATATAAATTTACTTTAAATATAATTTATGAATCTGATTAAAAATATAAATAATATTATTATGAAAATAATACTGATACACATTTACGATTTGATTTGTATTTCCATCAGTTAATAATTATCACTGAGGACCGATGTCTATAAAATCTTTTTTTTATGACTTTAATTCAAAATAAATGATTAATAAACGGTTTAAATCTCTATAATATATTATAAAAAACCCATTTTATATATTACGCTACACCTCTGGGTGGAGTTAGAGGCTCTACCTCTGGGTGGAGCTAGTTAGCCTGCGCAAAGGTGAGGACTAGTGTTGGAGCCACGTTCACGTGAGGGGTAATTAGCGGCCAATTGCCCCCTCGAATAGTGAAATAAAAAATCAAGTGTATTTTAGTTTTTATATTATATTTTTTATTTTTTCTATTATTCAAGAAATAATTTGATCTAAGTTTTTTTTTCGTTTTTCTAGTTATTTTAATGTAGAAATTTGTGTTTGCTAAATATCCTCTATTATTCAATTGAAGGGACATAGCTTAAGTTTCTCTTCCTGTTTTATCCTATTATTAAATTAAGAAAATATTAGATTGTATATTTCTTATTTAAATTTTCTATTATTTAATTTAAGAAAGCGTAGATCAAGTTTTTAATTTTGTTTGCTCTAAATTTTGTTTTTAAATGCCTACTCTGAAGTGATAAATAAAAAAATTAATTTAAATTGTATATTATTTAATTAAAAAACCCTAAATTATAGAGCTAAGCTACACGTGACAGTTGCTTGGCCAACTAAACAAAGTTTGTGACTGAGATGTCACTTGCTCTCCTTAATCTTCTTGTAGGTACAGAAAGAGCCAATTAGACGAAGTTTGTGACAGAGATGTTACTTGCAATTCTTAATCTTCTTGTAGTAATAGAGAGAGACAACAATGAATGGTCAAACTCTCACAAGCTTGAACGGCAAAGATCATCTGGCTTTTAATCTTTTACAAACTAAAGCGTAGAGGTCATAGATACTTTCTAATGCATCTAGTTTTCTTTTTAATTAAGGGTTTTTTTAGAGATATAATTAAAGATTACTGTACAATTTGCACTGCACACGTTGTAACTTTCTTATGAGTTAAACTATTTATTACAATAAATTTAAAAAAAAGTTAGCATCGTAGACGTAAAAAGCCAACGGTTCTGTGAAACAACAAGATTATTGAAAATATATATATACTGACCAATTTGACAAAATCTCCGAAATAGACCTGCAGGCTTGTGCAACTTGTAAGTGGACAATGTCCGTACATGCATCCATCAGATCATCAACACGATCCATGACCAGGGAAGGACAATTACCCAAACATGTTCCTCTCAGTTGTCCTAATCATCTGCTAAATTACAGCAGAAATGGTTTAGTCTATATCAAATCACCATGCATGGTACATTAAAGTACAACCTAGATATATAGAGCTTACACTCGTCGAGTAGAAAATTTTCTTGAAATGAAAGACAACTTCATTTTCATAGTTTCACTCCAACTTGTAAAGGAACTGAAACTCGGATGAAAAATTCAAAGCAGGGTTGCCATAAAATCCACAAAGTGAGAAGGAAATGACACGAATTCAACTTAGCAGTAAAAAAAAATTGTCATTATCGTCGTGGGTGGTAATAGGCCAAGACAGCAAGGGCAGTCTGCACCAGGATGAAGGCCAAGGTGAGAACAGCGGCTTCCATTTGGAGTAGCGACCATGGGCTATTGAAATAGTCACGCATCAACGTAGCCCGCCATGTGTGCCAATCAGTCTCGCAGAGCTCAGCCACATGCTTGATTAGCCCCGACAGGTTATTATCATCGAAATCAATGGTTAGACCCTTGCACATCCCTTTGAAGAGGTGGACCACCTCCTCATCGGTTCCCAGCCAATGTTCCACAATCCTGTTTTGCTTGAGCGTCGTGGCGTCCTTGGCCGTTTCCAGGATGCAATACATGAAGATAGCATAGCTAGTGAAGTACGTTCCACATCTCGGGCAGCATTGCTCGAAGGCTATCATGTTTCGGAAGATGGTGTTTGTTGTTGAGTCATAGATAGTCAGCGTCGGTATCTGAATCACTCCCCCTTGAAACGTTACATCCAAGAAGCTATCCGCTATCTTCTTTTTGAACTTTATTCCAGCCCTTTGGATCTCCATAATGGAGGGGATTGTTCTTGGCGGCGATGATGTAGCATGGTGAAAGATATTGGTGGCCCAGTTGGATGAAGCGCAACTAACATGAAAATGGCTTACTTGGGGCTTGCTCTCTGGGGGGGTTGGTAGAAGATGGGAGTGGAACAGATGCAGCAAATGATGCGCGGCTTTGGGCTTTTGGATCGAGTTGTTGGTGGGAAGAACGTGATTGAAGAAATTAAGGGCTAGTTCAACGAGGGATAGAGAGTTTGACCCGTTGAATAGCTCAAACAAACGCTCGAGGACGAAGAAAGGAAGCTGGTTCTCTAAGAGGAGCATGTCCTGGCCAATAAGAGGCGCCATCCATTTAGTGCTGTAGATGGGGCCTGCCTCGAAGTCCCTCTTTCCAGCGACGTTGATGAAAAGCTCGATGATGAAACAGCCATCCAACACCATCATCTCCACAAACTCGTAGCTCTCAAGCGAGATGTTTTCAGAGTAACAGCTCCTTGCCCTCTCTTCCACCAGCCAGACTTCCTTGATGTAGTCGCCCAACGAATGGTTGCTGTCGCGGGAGAGGATTGCTTGCAGATGTTCCCATTTGTGCTTTTGCATAGCTTGCAGCCTGTGCTCGGCCTGGTGGTATGGACCGAAGGAGATGATCTGAGGTTTGTAGGCACCTGCATCACCACGACGAATGTTTTCGGGCACGCGGTAGATAGTGCATGGATGGGTCCGTGATGGGCGGCCGCCGATGCTTTGGGCCATCTTGGTCATGGAGACCAACCATGCATTAGGAGGCTGATCATTGGCTTCTCCCACCTTCTCTTTTCCCTTGTCCATCGTGAAATCTCATCTCAGGTGAGAGAGAAAGGATGGGTGTTGACAATTTGGTTTGGAATTCTGCTTACAACTTTCGTTCAAGATGTTGGAAGTTGGAATAGAAGTTGAATCGTCCATTCTTTGCTGTCATGCAAACGGTTTTACTGGTAGTTGGGTTATGAAAATCCACTCACGGCAACGATTTTTGTGGGACAAGCAAAATGCTGATGGTTGGTGGACTAAATTTTTGTTTCTCCTTAATTTTACCGTTCTAAAGAAAGAAGAAAAGCACAAATTATAGCGATGTCTAAGAGAAGAATATCCAATATCATCATGGAGAGGGTCGTTGGTGGTATGGCCGAAGAGAGGGACGGTCTAAATCATTCTACATCAGCTCCATGAACCCCATGTTATATGGTTATTTCTCTGGATAATTTTAGATTGTCGCGTTTCAATTTAATTAATATAAGGCATGAAATGCCTTTTTAGGGAAAATTTGTCAAGGCCCAATAAAGATAAAATAAACAATACCTCGAATGCATTAATCGAATTAAACTGCCATAAAAATGTTTAAAATAATAAAGTCAAAGACAACCAAGATAATAAAAATTGACAATAGATTGGAGAGATTAATTATCTGAATTATGTGGTCCACAGTTTCCGTTGTAAGAATGAAACAAGATACTTATGCATACAGATTTCACAGAAAAACTCGTGCAATCCTGATGTCTTGTATAGGATCGTGCGAGCAATTACATCAATTCGGCTAATGCAATATCGGAAGCGACAAGCAACGTCTGGATGTCCGTTTGCGTTGGTGCAACTTCCTCCCCGCTGCACGTACGGCTAGGGGACAGAAAGCTGCAGGAGGATCATCGCGACTGTCTCATCTTGTTTCCTACGTGCTGCCTGACCACTATTAATGGTCTATTAATTTTTTTTATTATAATTGACATAATTTATTTTTTTAATTCAAAAACTTATCTCATTTGTAAGCCTAGGAAGATCAGAAGAGAATGTTTTATACATGCTTATTCACTGTCAAAATTATAAAAGTTTTTTGGCCCGAATAAATCTCTAATTAAGATGGTTTTCTAGATCTCATAGCACAGCCAATAAATCAGAATTTATAAATTTATTTTATATGCTTCAAACAAAGCATTTCAATGCAATTACAGTGAAAATGTTTTAATATTAAAAAAAGGCTTATGATTATATATAAAATTATGGTTTTGATTTGGGTTAATGAAAATATGTTTATAAAATCTAATTCACTCATCACGTTAAGTGTATTTCTTAGTTTAGATTGATAAATTAACCTCACTTGGATAAAAGAATTTTAATATATATATATATCTATGTTTAAATAAGATAAATTTAAAAGTCATAAATTGAGCTTACTTTGCACACATTAATTAAATAAATTGCGTCATTAACGATGAATAAATTAGATTTTACATATACATCTCCATGGTATTTTTCCCGTAAATACATTGAAAATGTTTCTATTCAATGTAAATATAATACTATTAATATTTTCATTTTAAAAAATATTTAGATTATAATGTCATATTTTTATTTTCATGACTTTTTTCTGCGAGATCGACCGTCCAAATTTATCTTTTCTTATCCGACGTGTAAGGTTGGAGGTAGCCGCGCATGACTTCCGGAGGAATCGTCGCTGCTGCACATTTACGGTGCAGGGAGCCGCACGTCGGCTTTAATGATAGTGGAGATGCGCCCGTCGCCAACTGGAGGCGAATGGTTGGTTGATGCACTGGCGCACTATCGTCAGCCCGTACAACTTCCACGAAGAAAAGAGGCCACCGTCACATCAAAAGCAAAAACCAATCAAATGGAAGACTTTCAGACCATTACATGGATTGGATATTCTGACAACTGCTTAGTTGATTTGACATTAAATTGGAAAATTTGAAATTTGCTATTTACATAAAACGGATTTCAAAAAATGTAATCATGATATGCACACTTTTCCGCGGCTTGACTACTAATTGTAATATAGACTGGAGTCTGTAGAGGGTCAAGCTCAGTTGCACGGTAATGTTTCCACTCGCCGTCAAGCAGTGATACTCTGGTGAATTGGCTGCTACTCATGCGCTTAAAATTAACCACGACAAATATTGCACATTTGGAATAGCATTAATTCATCTTAAACGCTAAAATTCAATTATGCAATCTTGGATTTACCATGAACCAAAATTTCTCGGTTAAATAGTTATTGATCGATATTCAATTGTCGAATGTTCAAAAACTAAAAACTATCCAACGTTCTTATTTGAATAAAAATGCTTCAAAAAAGAGAATCCTTAACTGTTTGATCGATCTAATTATAGATCAGATTATGATTTTGGGGGCGCGCGTTAAAATGTTTGAGTATATAAAGAGATGTACGCTGCCAGAGTATCAAATGCTCGCGCACAAATATTCCCTTTTTTTTTTTTACTGTAATTTTAATATTTCCAGCTCGAATCTTCACTCCTACAGAAACAAGTAAGAGCCTACAAAATCTCGCAAGCTACCATTTCCTCTTTGTTTTTGTGTCTGGGAAAAATCCCTTCCTTGAAATTTCAGCATTGTCGTTTTCTGCATTTTCCTCGCATAGGGTTTTGATTTCGTCATTCTTCTTCTCCATCGATCCTGCTCTTCGATCTTCTGCAATGGCGTTCTGGTGGCCGCTGCTCGTCCTCGGTCTCGCCTACGTGATCTGCCGCTTCTTGCTGCTGATCATCCCTCCAAATGTTCCGTCGATTGAAGTCGATGCATCTGATGGTATCAACTCCGATCTCTAATCGATCTGTCTTTACATCTGCATTTTCCTTTTGCTCGAATTGATTTTGTTTGGGATTTTTTGAAACATTTTGGGTGATTTTTGGTCACAGTGTTGGATGATGGAAGCCAGACGAAGGATAATGGCTACATTTATGTAAGTACTGGAAAATGCGGCTTGTTTTGGTGTTTTTTTTTTGAGTATTTTCCATTTCAGTAACCAGTGGCAGAGATCTGTGCATTGGGATGTGTAAGTGACTCTGACCTAGATTTTTAACTTGCATGATAGTGGAAACTGATTATTGAAGTTCATGTGCATTTGATAGCATTATCACATTGCTAAGCGAACTTGAACTGGATCCGATTGCAATTTGGAACTGATCATTCGATCTGAATGAAGTCCGGTTGATTCATCGTGGAACTCATCGTTAAAGGTTTTTTTATATGTTGCTTTTCTACCTCTGGATATCAGTAGTTGTGCCTAGTGTTAGGCAAATTGAAAGTGCAGAAAGAAAATAATCTGAGCCTGTTAAAGCTTTTGTAGTTGCTTGTCTGTTTCTTCATTGGAAGATTTTGCAAGTAACTGGGGTCTTCCAAGTAATGGTGAATCAAGAGCCCGCTGTACAAATTCCTTTGGAGAATAGACTTAAATACTTAAGAAAATCAGTATATTTTTCAGCTATGCTTCTCCATAACCAGTCTAATGATTTGGATGGTTGAAGTCCAAACTGCTGTACACATGCGTCCTGTGTGTAGGAGATAGGCGTTGGTGGTGGATACAACCTAGGTTGAGCTTTTTGGGACAAAGTTTGTTGAAACATTGTTGTTTTTGTTAGCAGTTATTATTCTTATCCCCTGCCAGTGAGCTTACTCAATAATAGTTTGGAAGCAGAAGTTTCATGATCTGTAGATTTCTGAGAACAGTTACTATCTTTTAAGCTGTTTTCCTGGTAAACAGATGGCTTTTGTGCTGGTGTTGGGTTCTCTGAAATGAAATATCCTTGACATTTCTTGTTTTGCTGATTTTGATACAGGTTGCAAGAAGGGGAAGTTCTGCTCAGTCAGATAAAGTTCATTGCTATGAACCTGCCACTATGAAGTACTTGGGATATTTTGATGCTCTCACTCCTGATGAGGTTAGCCACAATATACACGTTCATGAAATCTATAATACTGCACATGTGTTTTCTGTTGATAACTGGATATGTAATTTCACTAATTCGCAACAGTGCAGTGTATAAGCAAAACTGTTGATGTGAAACATCACAGTTTACCTTTCAGATCTTCTCACATGCAAATGATGATGCACATCCATCATGATGCTCCAGGGTTGTTAGCAAGTTTGGGATCACTTTTGTTCACATCTATAAAGGCTAGAAATAGGGTTAAGCAAGGCCTAGGTTTGTTAGTCCCGGCCCAACCTGGAAATGTTGCAATGGGAGCAAGCCAATTCTTTTGGCTTCATAGTTCAGATAGCAAACAACAAGAGCAACAGCTTGTACCAAACCTGAAATGAGCCCAGTACTTAGTCCCAAGCTTAACTGATTAAATATTTGTCAAGCCCCAGTTCAATCCAGGAAGAATTCTTGGTTTCATTCATATTACACTTGGCCAATCTTCGCTAATCCCATCTTAGACAGCAATGGAGTACATTTAGTGAGCTGTTAGATCCAATGTATGTGTATATGTTTTGGTTGCCTCTTTTTGAGATTATGTCTGGTTCACCTATCCACTGCTTTAATGAATGCTGTAATATCCTAATTATAGATTTTCATTTGCAATTCTAGAATCAAATCCTGGCCAATTTTTGAATTGTGAGAATTTTTATTTCCAGATCTGAAGTTGTTAGTTCTCTCACCAAAGAGGAAATAAACTTGGCAGGTCAATGAGCATGTGATGCAGGCTAGGACAGCACAGAAGATATGGGCCAAGAGTAGCTTCAAGCAAAGGCGCCAGTTTCTGCGGATACTTCTAAAATACATTATTGAAAACCAAGAACTCATTTGCGAGTATGGACATATCTAGATTTCCCTGTGAACTTTTTTCAATAAAGAAAATTATTACTTTGATAGAGATGAATAGTGTAGAAGCATTTATGTCGCAGACCCAAGTTAGTTTGAAATAAATAATGACCATGATTTGATGAAGGAAGTATTCCTGTTTCTTTTTCTTTTCTGTTCTTTTCTTTTCCTTTTTGAATATATGGTGACAATATCATTTGATTGCTTTTGTGAGCCCACTCATATTTCTGTTAAAAACATCAAGAAAGTAAGATTTAAAGCTTCTTTATAACTCATAGGAAAGGGAGAGAGGAAATATGCATATAAAGGAGACCTGGGTCAGTTAATGTTCTTACATAATTGTAAAACTAGATGATGCACTCTTGCCCCTATTTTGCATTATAACATTCAAAAAGTTGCTTTGGCACCAGGGCCTGATGCATCCTTGCAATGCATGTGCCCTGAATATTTGAGCATTCATCAAAATTTGTAAACTTTTGCTTCAAAGTTGTTTCCTTGATTGGTAGTGTGTATTTATAAGGGCCATGATGCTACATGGATTCAATTAGCTGGTTAATGCTTAGATAATCATGTTGTTTGTTATTAGTCTCCGCTAGTGGCTAGGTCTAATATTTCCCTTTTTGCCGAAGGTATTATTAATAATTTAGCTATACACTCACATGTATTTCTATTGGGTAGAACTTCTTCTCGAGATACTGGAAAGACTATGGTTGATGCTTCACTGGGAGAGATAATGACCACATGTGAGAAGATCACCTGGCTTCTGGCAGAGGGTGAGCGATGGCTAAAGCCTGAATACAGGTTCCCATTTGATATGTGCCTCTGGTTAAACTTTGGGAATTATCTGTCAAATAGGTGTCTGGGGTTGCAAGCATGTGAACTATTTTGAATTATTTCAATTGATTTCAGGTCTTGTGGAAGATCAATGCTGCACAAGATATCAAAAGTGGAATTTCATCCCCTTGGGGTGATTGGTGCTATTGTTTCTTGGAATTATCCATTTCACAATATTTTTAATCCCATGCTAGCTGCTATATTTTCAGGAAATGGTGTGGTGATTAAGGTATATCATCTTCTTACTGGATTGTTTTGTTTCTTTAAGAGGAATTGTTCGTCAAAACTATACAATCCTAGTAGAAATCTGCTTGTCACTGACATGATTTTCTATACTTGTTTTCTATTTTACTCATAATTTATGATAACACTAATATATGCACAAATCACTTTTTCCCTGAGGTGTCTAGGGCTCATGCCTTGTTTCTGCACACATTCCATCTTTGGAGCTATGTTGTTATATAAATAATGTTTATTGATGAATGCTTGGTACCTAACTCTATTATCAATGATTTCCACTAAATATATGGTAATTATCAGTGTTTTGCATTCTGTAACTGCAATGGACTCTGCTCTGCTGTCTAGCATGCAGACAGAACATGAAAGTCTATTTATTGGATAAAATTGGAAGCTTTTATTTCAAGACATCATGAAATTTCATGTGCATACTGGAGTCTCTTAGAGTTTCATAGCAAATTTTTATGTATAACTTGGGCACACACTGATTTAGGTATCAGAACATGCAAGCTGGTCAGGATGTTTCTATCACCGTATCATTCAAACTGCTCTGGCAGCTGTGGGGGCTCCAGACAACCTTGTTCATGTAATAACAGGGTACTATGCTTTCTCATTTAGCAATTACCTGTCTTCATCTTTGAGTTATTTTTATTACCCTAACATTTATTATGCTTGTTGATGCCAGATATGCTGAAACAGGCGAAGCCCTGGTAGCTTCAGTTGACAAAATCATTTTTGTTGGATCGCCTGGTGTGGGAAGGATGGTATGGTCTTCATTTGGCTAATGTCTTATAGGTTCATTGGTTCTTCCTGCTTTATGTAACAATGGGCTGTAGGCTTTGTGGACTTGACACGTATGGAAGCCAGACCAGTTACCCAGCAGCATATTTGCTTGCATGGACATGGTTCATTAATCTTAATCACTGCTGAGCGCCTGAGAAACACCCCGTTGCACTCTAAATGGTGCTGATCTATAAGATAGTAGGCTGCACTGTCCTATCTAATTTATGAGTAGACAAATATGCAAGTTCCTATTGAGATGTCCATGTAATTATAGTGTTTTGGTCCCCATCTGATGATTGGATTGGCCGAATTTTGTCCTAGACCAACTAAATGATCAAAATTCACCTGATTACAAATTGGATAGCACACTTGTTTGCAGTTGTAGCTTTCCTGTATCTGATGACCATGATTTCTGGGCCCATGTTAGTAGTCTGTTTAAAGGCCTTAGATTAATATGTTGCTAAGAGTCGTTGTGATGGTAGATGATTCCTTGATGTTTCCATGATAGTGGAATGGAATAATGGTTTTCATTTAGTAAACATCAATTGGTTAGGATGAAGTTTAGGTGATGATGATGGTATGATTCCTCAATGTCTTTTCTATATTTGACTGTGTTTTCTTAAAGTTCTTAAATTACTACCATAGTTGATTAAAAAATCTGGCAATCTCTCTTCAAGTGTTTTGATGGGCAAATCTGGAATTTTTGAAGTTTTAATCATTTCCATGTGTCTGTGGTCATATAGTTGGATTTGGAAAGACCTAGGGAGTAACTTGCTTCATTTATAAGAAATGATAAATTTTAGATCTTCATTACTGCTTGGATGATTTTTTCATTGATATCTCATCAATATGATATTTTGAATTTTTTTCAGGACAAAAATATTTCTTTATATATACCTTTCTCTTCAGCAGCAGTGTTAAGATGGCACATATTGATTTTCTGAATGCAGATAATGAAAAATGCTGCAGATACACTGATCCCAGTTACCCTTGAGCTTGGTGGCAAAGATGCATTCATTGTCTGTGAAGATGTGGATGTGCCTCATGTATGCAACTTTTCCTGTCTTTTGATAAAATGTAATTGTCCTTCATATTCATTCATTTAGCCTCTGTGATTTGATGGTTGGCCTTTTGGGTGGTTTAAACTTTTAAACTCTTCTAGTTCATGTTTTTGATGATGTATCTAACTACAAGCCTTCCACTATGTAGGTTGCACAAATAGCAGTTAGAGCTGCACTTCAATCTAGTGGGCAGAATTGTGCAGGTGCTGAGAGATTTTATGTTCACCGGGACATTTATCCCACTTTTGTCGCTCAAGTGGTCAAAATCGTAAAATCTGTTTCTGTTGTAAGAACACATAAACATGATGAGTTCTGATTTGTTTTTTCTTTAATTTCTGATTTTTTTACACATAAATAACTGCAGCATGCTATTACTTTGTCGCATTAATGGGATACTGTGACTATATCAGATATTTGAGTGAAAATATAATTATGTTTAATATGTGTGTATATCCTGGCAAATTGGCATCCTAAGCACATTTAATCATATCATTGTTTTCACCATTGCAAGAGCGCTTGACTGTCTCTGCTACCACCTTCATCAAAACTTAGTCCCATTCCCAAACAATTAGGGTTGGTAATGTGAATCCTATTGTACCATGAAAATATCATGTGGATTATTTTGCATTAAGAAATGCCCTATGTCTTTTTTAACCACCTCTACCCCATGCCTGAGCCTTCTCCTTTGCCTCTTGGAACCTTCAACTTGCATGTGCTCGCTGCTAATTCATACAGTTCAGGATTTAGATACCCACATTCATAATAATTGTCATATGTTGTTTTCCACCTTAACTTACATTTGATGTCCGAGTTTCCTGTTCTATTCTTTCCATCTTGTTATTCATTCATCTTAAACCTCTCCATTTCAGCTATGCATATGCTCTGCATATGTCATTCCTTTAACTGCCCAACATTTTTGCCTATATAGCATGGCAGATCTTACAGCTGTCTGATAAACTGTTCCCTAACCTCATTGCTACCTTGCAGTGCATAGGACACCACAATTCTATGGGGAGAGTCTTTCATGATCCCTTAGGTGTACTATTGAAGTTGGTCAGCTAGTCACCGTGAACTAATTGGATAAAGCTGAGGTGATGATGATGACTGAAGCTGACATAAAGTTATAATCATACAACTTAAAAATTCATGTGCCCTCAAACATTAATGTTTATGTCATTTACAATGCTTGGTTTCATTCCACTGGGCACATTTAACAGCTACTTGATCCACTGCATAGTCAAGATCTGGATAGGTTAGAAGACTTGTGTCGTTTGGCTGCATTTTATCATTTGGAATTTTTAGATTGAAGATCATGGGACTGTAGAAGATCTGCTTAAAGTTGTTAATCAAATCAGTTTTCTATGGCCATTTTTTTTACAGGGCCCCCCACTAGCTGGGAAATATGACATGGGAGCAATTTGTTTGCAAGAGCATGCTGACAAGCTTCAAAACCTGGTGCATGATGCCTTGAATAAGGGTGCTGAAATCGCTGGTAGAGGAAGCTTTGGCAACTTAGATGAAGCCGCTGTTGATCAGTTCTTTCCACCTACTGTACTAAAAAATGTGAATCATACGATGAGGCTAATGCAAGAAGAGGTAATGATATAATTCATGTGGAGGTCTGATCTTTACAGGCTACATGAGTGGGTGGTTGGTTAATCAAGTTTTACTGGCTTGCAGGCTTTTGGACCAATCATCCCAATTATGAAATTTAATTCTGATGAAGAGGCCATTAGACTTGCCAATGACTCAAACTATGGACTTGGCTGTGCGGTGTTCTCTAGCAACCAGCGCCGTGCAAAAGAGATTGCTTCCCAAATCCATTGTGGAGTCGCTGCAATCAATGATTTTGCATCCACATACATGTGTCAGGTATTTTCTTTCATATTATGGCTGCATATCTCTTGCTGCATGCATTCTTCCAATATTCAGTTTCAAATGCTCTTAAAGATGGCAAATATGTGAGGGCATGCCCATCTTTGTTAGCCTTGGTTTCTGAGGCAATTGGTCTACCATTCCCTTTTCTGAGCATTGAGTCATCTCATGCATATTTGTGTTCTGTTAATGGTCTTGGTGTTGAGGATCTTTTTGGATCTATCCAACAACTTGGTCTTATCTTTTGTATTCACTGTGAACATGCTTGTTTCTCCAAATTTTATTCTGTTTGTTATTGGCTTTGGTTGAAATTTTCTTGCCAATTGGGCATATACTAATCTGGGTTCCTTTTTTGCACCATGATATAGTCCCTGCCATTTGGGGGTGTGAAACACAGTGGATTTGGAAGATTTGCTGGAGTGGAAGGGTTGCGTGCATGCTGCCTTGTGAAATCAGTTGTAGAGGATAGATGGTGGCCATACATCAAAACGGCGATACCAAAGCCACTTCAGGTTCAACCAAATGACCTTTCACTTGCAATTGGAATAGCATTGTCCAAGTTTTTACTGATTGACTTTTCATTTTCCTCTTTCCATGGTATGGATTGCAGTATCCTGTTGCAGACAATTGTTTTGAGTTTCAGGAGTCGCTTGTTGAAGCTCTTTATGGGTTGAATGTGTGGGACCGCCTGCGAGCATTAGTTAATGTCTTGAAGATCCTTTCAGAGCACAACACACACACCAGTAATGAAAGACGGAATCAGTAATTTCATAGGTCAAGTTCTCCAAAGAAGTTTGGTTTCTTACAAGCATCTGCAAACTTTACAATGGAGTTTTGTGGGGATATCATTCATCTGCTGCCCTTCGTTTGACCTGATCCTTGGGCTGATATTCGGGCCTAAATGCATCAACCGTTACATCCAAGAAGTCTGAGCCTTAAACAGGGTCATGATTCAAAGCGTCTGGCTTCATATGTTTTCTACAGGTAGTGCAGTTAGCTTAACTAGTGTGTAAATTTTAGTTCTTGGACTTTGCTAAAGCCTAGCACATGCAAGAAAAGACTGTTGAACTATAATGTAACCCCATATAAGGAAAATAAATGTTTGGGATGGTTTCAATGTACATTATGTTTATCTTTATTCCTTTGTGGTGGGATGGTATCAATTGCCCATTTTATAATAAAACCTCTAGTCACAAACCCCTCACTTGAACAAATGAACAATGGCTGAACATCCTTCCAACATGCTGATCATGTGACATTAAGTACATTAGTGTTAAACTTTTCCATTGGATAAAGTTTACTTTTGGGGAGCATGTATAAGGCTCCGTTTGGCCCCGCTGTAGAATTTAAGCACTTTTTAAAAAAGTTTTATTCAGTAGAACTTTACTAAAAAGTACTTTAAATAAATATTTTTTAAAAGTACTTTTGTATTACATATTTGTTTGGCTAAAGTATAATGAAAGTGCTTTTATTATGAAAATGACTAAAAGGATAAAAGAATTATATTTTAATTTCATTACTTGTTATTTTCAAAAGAATTATGTAAATAACTAAATCTTAAAAAATAATTTCAAAAAATATAAAATATTATTTATTTAATGGTTATTTTAAAGTGCTTGTATATAAGTCCTAGCATTATTTTTATATATTTTTATAAATAATTTTTATTCTACATATGAAAGAAATTTTTTATAAGTAAATAATTAGTAATCTAAATTATAAAAAATTAATTTTTATAGGACTAAATTATTATAGTAGATAATAAATAAATCAGTAAGAAAAAATATCATGATAACCCATTGCATAAAATAGGAAGACAATACAAAATATTATGATGAACCAAAAACAAAGCAATCTTATATTAACTTGTAAAAAAAGAAAAAATTCAAAATAAGTTTTTTTTATCCCTTTGAATGATAATGACCGGGTTTGGACGCATGGAAGAGGAGTAACATTGTCTTAAAATTAGCTAATGCGACAAGCGCATGGATAAGCGGAAAATTTGAACTTCTCCGGGACGTGAGATTTCGACGTTTGGGGTGGCGTAAAGTGTTTTTAAATATTCAGTCCAATGGTTTATGCATTTACCCAATGTACTTTATTGTAGGCAAACGTGCTTTTGGGTCCTCCAAACACGCAGCCAAACGAATCCTAATTTTATTGCATCCCATTGTAATGCACTTTTGGGCATGCTAGTTTTGTGCTTATTTCGTACCTGGAGGTAAGAACATGGTAAAATTTTTGGCAACATTCGAGCATAAGAGGACAAACCTTCTCAAATAATGTGACATTTGAATAATAATTCTTTCCCATTTAACTCATAGTAATGATAATTTTGGTTCAATGTTCTTTATGTTTTTTAGACATCCATAATGTCATGCGTTTTTCTTATTTGCAACTTTCCCTATTCTTTCAAAGCACCTAAACACGTAGAAATGTTCATCTTCCGCGTAAAACCAAATGCTTACTTAAATGTAAATTTTTTTCTTAAAAAGTCGAATTCCAAAAGGCCACATTATCAACTTCACATTTCCAGCCCTCTCTCTCCTGAGAGAGAGAGAGAGAGAGAGAGAGAGAGAGAGAGAGAAGACGCCTGAAATAGGTCGGAGAGGAGAATGGCAGAAGTGAAGCCGCTAGACTAAGCAGTGCACGTTTTAAGGATCCGAGAGGCAATCCAGCTCCAGGATGGGCCCTGGAGCCTCTCCTCGTCTTCTCTGCCATCTGCTTCGCCATTCTCTTCCGACGACAGCATCGAGCGTGCATAATCAACAAATCGCAGAAACGCATCATCGGATTCCGCGCAAGAATCCTCTTCGTGGACGGGGATCGAACGAGAAGACGAACAATCCATCCGTTCTGCAGAGAGATTCCCCAAGACGAGAGTCGGTTCTGCAGAGAGATTCTCCAAGACGAGAGTCGAAGATTTCAAACTTAGAAAAACCCTACCTCTGCTTTGAAATTGATCGGGAAAGATTTTTGGCGGCAATGGGTTTTCTCTTTCCGCTGCTGGGCCTTTTATGCTATCGATTCTTTACATGCAAATCAGAAAATCAAAGTTGCACGTTGGGGTGTTCGATGCGGTCCCAAAACCTAACCCTCGTTTTTACCGTCTTTTTTCAACCGTAATCTACCGTTCTTTTTTCAACCCTAACCTTAACCCTTACTTTTATGACATTTTTCCCACCTTAACACTACATGTGCGAGTTGACTTAAGGGTTTTCAGGTTGAAGTACTTGTTCATTATTTTTTTCTTTGCCTTCAATAATATTATTATCTTTTGTTGGATGATTGCTAATTATCCAAATTATTCATTCTTTTGTTGAATAAAATCAAAATTCTTTCAAACAAAAAAAGGAAAAGAAAAACATGCATCTCATAATTAGTAGTTTGGTCATGATCTTAGTTTCAAAGAGTTCTAATTCATTCTAGAATGTTGTTATTATATTATTCATTTGAATTATTTCCATTGATTAAAGAATTTTCTACAAGTCTTATTTTTACATACAAGTCATTCTAAACAATGCTAATCAAGAAACAGACAATCTAGATCTGAGAGATCGTGCATATATATATACTGACGCCTATTTTCAACTGACTCTAAGTATAGTTTTGAGTATGTTTGGTACATGTAGCTTGTGGTATTCTTTGATTATATGTAAAAATTTTCTTGCTTTTATCTAAGTATCAAAAGATTTTATGCTTACGCAGATATAGACTATTGTTGTCGGAATGTGTGTGTATATATATATATATATATATATATATATATATTAATGAAAGGGAGTTTAGGTGGGTTGCCTAGCTCCTTTCTTGCCCCTAACCTTAAATTCGGGTTTGAGCAGCCGATCCAAGTTGAATCAATGTTATCAGAACCAAATCAGTAATTGAATTAGCTAATGAGTTGGTTTGATTTGAACTGTTCAGACCGTTCAATCGAGCTAGTTTGAATTGTAACATCAGCGTAATATAATTATAATATCATAAAGTTTTAATAATTTTAAAAATATATAGATATTATAAAATTCTTGAATAATATAATAAGTAAATTATGCATGAAGCAATAATTCTATAAGCCTACAAGCATAATTCACATAATTATTCAAAGGTTTAAGCATAAATAACAAACGCATGTCAATTACTAACATTAAAAAATTCATAGGCTTGAAAAACAAAAAACAATCAAGCATAGATTTAAAAATTGAAAAAAAATCTTATTGTTGGAGCTGAAAAAGAAGCAGACGTAGGAGCTGGAAGGGACGCTGGAGATGGCAATGGAGACGTTTCGGACGGCTAGCTATCGTCGATGGCCACTAGAGACAGAGAGGGAGAGGGAGGGAGGGAGGGGGCTTTCAACTGCTTATGTCGGAAATGACGTGCCTTTGGATAGGATGTCAGATCTAGTGACCGGAGGCAGGAAGGGAGAGAGAGGGAGGGAGGTTTCCATTTTCGACGGCTGGCTGTTATTAACAGCCATCAGAGACAGAGAGAGAGAGGGAAAGGGGTTTCTGACAGCTAGCTATCGTTGATGGAGGGGGTGTCGGATCTAGCAATTGGAGATAGAGAGGGAGGGGGGTTTTCGTTTCCGACAGCTGGTTATCGTCGATGGCCACCGGAGATGGAGAGGGAGAAAGAGTGACGACGGACTATCATCAATGGATGGGGCGTTAGATTCGGCCAGCAGAGACAGAGAAGGGGAGAGAGGGCATTGGATCTAGCGATGGAAGGCTGTCGTCGATAGGTCATTGACACCGGAGACAGAGAGGGAGAGTCGTGAATGGGATGACAGAGGAGTTTCTTTGGTTGTCGGTGCAGAGGGACAAGAGTGGCTCTCGTTCGTGATTAGGGAGAGTCCAAATTTTTTTATATTTATTTATTTACTTTAAGGGAGAATTGGGTCGACCCGGTCCGCTGGTCGAACCATGATTATCTGGGTTCAATTGGTATTTTAAAATTAGATCAGACCGGCCTTAATTGAACCAGTGCCTGAACCAATTGGTAGTCAAACTGGCCAGTCTAGTCTGATTATGATAACACTAAGTTGAACCCACTCTTACTTACACCCCTAGTTGCACTTGGGAATGGTCTGTTTAGCTTAGTAGAAAGGAGTCCGAAAGTTAAATTCTTAGGAAAATTATATTCCTTGGAGTATTGATTTAACTTATAAAATATAAATATTTTTACAAATATTTTTAAAATGTTGATAAAACCCAAATATGAGCAAAATGATGCAGGTACATATGCACTTAATGATCATGATCCGTCGCCTTACTGCTGGGTCCCGCGTCTCGGCCTTCGAGCCAGGCCCATAGCCCGCGAGCGAAGTAATTATTACAAGCGCGCGATGCGCGACAGCGATTGAAATCGCAAAATCCCTAGCCTGCCTCCTTGCCGCTCGCCGGCGAGAGCTGCAAAACCCCACCCGAACACTGTCCGAGTGCTGAGATAGGGAGAAATGGCGACGAATCCGATTCGCGCGTTGAGCGGTGTAATGGCCGAGGCGTTTAGTGCATCGGAAGCGAAGGCCTCGTCCTCGGATCTCTACCGTCGGTTATCGAGATTGGGTAAGGCTAGAAGCGGCGAAGTTGAGAGGACGATGAACAAATGGGTGAGGGAGGGCAAATCCGTCAAGAAATACGAAATCGACGGATATGTGAAGGAGCTCCGCAAATTCAAGCGCCATAGCCAAGCTCTCGAGGTCTGGCTTCTCTTCACCCTCCCACACTGGCTTGTCTCCT
>JAYJMB010008455.1:0-26977 GCA_036873735.1 Pouteria campechiana
TTTTGTTGAATTTAGTTTAATCTTAATAATTTGTTAATTTAAAATTTTATTTTGATGTGGGCATCATCTGGCCGGTGGAGACATTTTAAAAAGGCTAGTGTTACTATCAGTGTTCTACCGGCATGGCGGTCGATATAGATTTGGACTTTTGGTCCCACTCACCTTTGCCTCTCACATGTAGAAAATGTCATAAATGCCTCCTATTGGGCTTTCGATTCAATGGCAAAATCTTAATGTGGCATCTCCCGTATAGGGCTCAGATCATATGCGCATATGCATAGAAATTGTTTTATGCGCATACTGTGTTATTGGGTGGTGTTTGGGGACATGGGAGATGCCAGATTACAATTTTACCATTGAATTGAAAGCCGAATATGGGGCATTTATGACATTTATAGGCAAAGGTGAGTAGAACCGTAAATCCAAATCTAAATTGACAGCCATACTGGTAGAACAGCGATAATAAAATTAGCCATTTTACAATATTTCCACCGGCCACATGATGCCTACATAAAAATGAAATTTAAAATTAATAAATTATTAAGATTAAACATATTCACCAAAATAAAAAATGAATATAAATTTTTAAAAAATTATAAAATTCCCAAGCAATTGACCTTAAAAAATGGACAAAAGATCCACAATAAATACTTGAAAAATTAAACATAGTGTGCTCTAACCAACAGTAATCTCTAAGAATGATAAATTATTTTAGAAACACAGTGTGCTCTAACCAACAGTAATCTCTAAGAATGATAAATTATTTTAGATGAGACTATAGTATTATAAATTAAAAATTAGAAATAAAATTAAGTATTATAAATTAAAGTTTTATTTGATATTTTGGTTAAATTTTTTTTTAATATAAATCTAACTAGTAGAGTTCTGTTCTGTGTTTTGGTTAATTTTTTTAAATAAAGCTAATCGAATTTTCGTTGGTGTTTTGGTCATTATTTATTTTAAAAAAAATCACATCTGGCTGAGTTTGTTCGGTGTTTAAGTTATTATCTTTTTAAATACAACTAGCCGAGCTTTGGTTTTTGTTTTTTTTTTAAATACAACTGCCCAAGTTTTGCTGAGTATTTTGGATATTCTTTTTTAAAAGCATTTGACAGAGTTTTGCTTAGTGTTTTTTTTTAAGATGCAAATAGTTGAGTTTTATTTGGTGTTTTTGTTTATTTTATTAAATAAAACTAACCAGTTGCATTTAAAAATAATAAACTTAAACTAAAAACAACACTTGATCAATTGTGTTTTAAAAAAAAATTAACCAAAACACCAAACAAAACTCATTACTTTTATTTATTTATTTTAAAATTAACCAACAAAACAAAACTCAATAAATTGTATTTAATAAAAAAAAACCAAAGCACCAAATAAAACTCAGCCAATTGGATTTAAAAATAAAAAGAAATTTAACCAAAGCACCGAACAAAACTCTACCAGTACTTCCAATTTATAATACTTAATTTTATTTATAGTTTTTAATTTATAGTAGCATAGTCTCCTCAAAAATAATTTGTCATTATGAGAGATTATTGTTAGCTAGAGCACACTAAGTTTAATTTTTCAAGTGTTTATTTTTTATATTTTGTCCATGAATTGAGGTCAACTGCTTAAGAATTTTATATTTTTGGAAAAATTTATATTCATATTTTTTGTTTTGGTTAATTTAGTTTAATCTTAATAATTTATTAATTTTAAATTTCATTTTGATATAGGGATCATGTGGCCGCTGGAAACATTTTAAAAAGGCCAATGTTACTATCGATGTTCTACCAGCATAGCTGTCGATATAGATTTGGATTTCTGGTCCCACTCACCATTGCCTCCCACATACAGAAAATGTCATAATTGCTTTCTATTGGACTTTCGATTCTATTGCAAAATCTTAATCTAGCATCTCCCATATAGGGCTCAGATCATATGCGCATATGCGTAGAAATTGTTTTATGCGCACACCGTGCTACTGGGTGGTGTTTGGGGACATGGGAGATGCCAAATTACAATTTTGCCATTTAATCAAAAGCCTGATATGGGGCATTTATGACATTTACTGTATATTCAGAGTGGGAGGCAAAGGTGAGTAGAACTGAACATCCAAATCTAAATCGACAGCCATGCTGGTAGAACAGCGATAATAACATTAGCCATTTTAAAATGTCTCCACCTGCCACATGATGCCTATATCAAAATGAAATTTAAAATTAATAAATTATTAAAATTAAACCAAATTCACCAAAATTAAAAAATAAATACATTTTTTTAAAAAAACTATAAAATTCCCAAGCAATTGACCACAAATGATGGACAATAGATCTACAATAAATACTTAAAAAATTAAACTTAGTATGCTCTAACCAATAATAATCTCTAAGAATGATAAATTATTTTTAGATGAGACTATGGTATTCTAAATTAAAAACTAGAAAATAAAATTAATTATTATAAATTAGAGTTTTGTTTGGTGCTTTGGTAAAAATTTCTTTTTTTAATATAAATCTAACTAGCCGAGTTTTATTTTTTGTTTTGGTTAATTTTTTTAAATATAGTTGACTGAGTTCTGGTGGGTGTTTCGGTTATTTTTGTTTTTTAAAATGTAGCTAGCCGAGTTTTATTTGGTGTTTAGGTTATTATTTTTAAATATAATTGGTCAAGTTTTGATTTGTGTTTTTTTTTTAAATGCAACTGCCCAAGTTTTGTTTAGTAACTAAGTTTTGTTTGGTATTTTTTTTCTTCAAGATGCAACTGGTTGAGTTTTGTTTGGTGTTTTGGTATATATTTTTTTAAATGCAACTAATCAGTTGCACTTAAAAACAATTAACCTAAACTCAAAACAACACTTGACCAATTGTGTTTTTAAAATAAATTAACCAAAGTAACAAACAAAACTTAGTTAGTTGTATTTATTTTATAAAAATTATTAACCAACAAACCAAAACTCGGCCAATTATATTTAATAAAAAATAACCAAGTACCAAACAAAACTCTGACAGTACTTTTAATTTATAATACTTAATTTTATTTCTAGTTTTTAATTTATAGTATCATAGTCTCCTCTAAAATAATTTATTATTCCTAGAGATTATTTTTAGCTAGTGTGCACTAAGTTTAATTTTTCAAGTGTTTTTGGTTGATATTTTTGTCCATGAATTGAGGTCAATTGCTTGGGAATTTTATATTTTTCGAAAATTTTCTATTCATATTTTTTTTGTTTTAATTAATTTAGTTTAATCTTGATAATTTATTAATTTTAAATTTCATTTTGATGTAGGGATCATGTGGCCAAATGGAGACATTTTAAACAGGCTAATGTTACTATCGGTGTTCTACCAGCATGTATGTCGATGTAGATTTGGATTTCTTGTCCCACCCTCCCACATGCAGAAAATGAAATAAATGTCTCCTGTTGGGCTTTCGATTCAATGACAAAATCTTAATCTCGCATCTCCCGTATAGGGCTCAGATCATATGCGCATATGCGTAGAAATTGTTTTATGCGCATACCATGGTGGTGTTTGGGGACACGGGAGACGCTAGATTACAAATTTTCCATTGAATTGAAAGCCCAATACGGGGCATTTATAACATTTCCTGTAAATTCAGAGTGGGAGGCAAAGGTGAGTACAATTGAAAATCCAAATCTAGTTAGACAGCCATGCTGGTAGAACAGCGATAGTGACATTAGTCATTTTAAAATGTCTCTACCGGCCACAAGATACCTACATCAAAATGAAATTTAAAATTAATAAATTATTAATATTAAAATAAATTCATCAATAAAATTAATATAATTTTTTAAAAAAACTATAAAATTCTCAAGCAATTGACCACAAATAATGGACAAAAGTTCCACAATAAACACTTGAAAAATTAAACATAGTGTGCTCTAACCATCAATAATCGCTAAGAATGATAAATTATTTTAGATGAGACTATGTTATTGTAAATTAAAAACTAGAAATAAAATTAAGTAATATAAATTAGAATTTTGTTTGGTGCATTGGTTAATTTTTTTAATATTAATTCAACTAGCCAAATTTTGTTCAATATTTTGGTTAATTTTTTTTAAAATACAGCTGACTGAGTTTTCGTTTGTATTTTGTTTGTTTTTTTTAATACAATTGGCTGAGCTTTGGTTAGTGTTTTTTTTTAAATGCAACTGCCCAAGTTTTATTCTGTATTTTGGTTTTTGTTTTAGAAGAAATTGACCGTAGTTTTGTTTGGTGTTTTTATTTTAAAATGCAACCAGTTGAGTTTTATTTTGTATTTTGGTTAATTTTTTTAAATGCAACTAACAAGTTTCATTTAAAAATAATTAACTTAAACTCAAAACAAAACTTGACCAATTGCATTTTAAAAAGAAAAATAACAGAAACATCAAACAAAACTTGGTCAATTGGATTAAAAAATAAAAGGAAACTTAACCAAAGCACCCAACAAAACTCTGTCAGTACTTCTAATTTATAATACTTAATTTTAGTTTTAAGTTTTAATTTATAGCATCATAGTCTCCTCTAAAATAATTTATTATTCTTAGAGATTATTGTTAGGTAGAGCACACTAAGTTTAATTTTTCAAAGTGTTTATTGTTGATATTTTGTTCATAAATTGAGGTCAATTTCTTGGGAATGTTATATTTTTGAGAAAAATTTATATTCATATTTTTTGTTTTGGTTAATTTAGTTTAATCTTAATAATTTATTAATTTTAAATTTCATTTTGACAAAGGGATCAAGTCGCCGCTGGAGACATTTTAAAAAGCCTAATGATAGTATCGGTGTTCTACCAGCGTGGCTGTCCATATAGATTTGGATTTCTGATCCACTCACCTTTGCCTCCCACATGCAGAAAATGTCATGAATGCCTCCTACTGGGCTTTCGATTCAATGGCAAAATCTTAATCTGGCATCTGCCGTATAGGACTCAAATTATATGCGCATATGCGTAGAAATTGTCGTATGCGCACATCGTGCTACTGGGTGTTGTTTGGGGACCCGGGAGATGCCGGTTACAATTTTGCCATTGAATCGAAAGCCCAAAATGGGGCATTTAGACATTTCCATTATATTCAGATTGGGAGGCAAAGGTGAGTAGAACTTTGAAATCCAAATCTAAATCGACAGCCATGTTGGTAGAACAGCAATAGTAACATTAGCCATTTTAAAATGTCTCCACTGGCGACATGATGTCTACATCCAAATGAAATTTAAAATTAATAAATTATTAATATTAAACTAAATTCACCAAATAAAAAAATGAATATAATTTTTTTTAAATCTATAAAATTCCCAAGCAATTGACCATAAATAATGGACAAAAGATCCACAATAAACACTTCAAAAATTAAACTTAGTGTGCTTTAACCAACAATAGTCTTTAAGAATGATAAATTATTTTAGATGAGACTATGGTATTGTAAATTAAAAACTAAAAATAAAATTAAGTATTATAAATTAAAGTTTAGCTTGGCGGTTTGGTTAAATTTCTTTCTTTTTTAATATAAATCCAACTAGCCCGGTTTTGTTCTGTGTTTTGGTTAATTGTTTTAAAATACTACTAGTTGAATTTTGGTTGGTGTTTTGATTATTTAAAAAAAAATGCATCTAGCTAAGTTTTCTTCAATGTTTAGGTTATTTTTTTAAATACAATTGGCCGAGCTTTGGTTTGTGTTTTTTTTTAAATGCAACTACCCTAGTTTAGTTTGGTATTTTGCTTATTTTTTTTAATTGAAATTGACTGAGATTTGTTTGGTATTTTATTTTTTAAGATGCAACTGGTTGAGTTTTGTTTAGTATTTTGGTTTATTTTCTTAAATGCAACTAACCAGTTGCATTTAAAAACAATTAACCTAAATTCAAAAGAACACTTGTCGAATTGCATTTTATAGAACAAATTTACCTAAATACCAAATAAAACTCAGCTAGTTGTATTTATTTTTTTAAAAAAATTAACCAGCAAACCAAAACTTAGCTAATTGTATTTAATAAAAAACAACCAAAGAATCAAACAAAACTCGGCCATTTGAATTTAAAAATAAAAAGAAATTTAACCAAAGCATTAAACAAAACTCTTCCAATACTTTTAATTTATATTACTTAATTTTATTTATAATTTTTAATTTATAGTTTCGAAATCTCCTCTAAAATAATTTATCATTCTTATAGGTTATTGTTAGCTAGAGCACACTAAGTGTAATTTTTCAAGTGTTTATTGTTGATATTTTATCCATTAATTGAGGTCAATTTCTTGGGAATTTTATATTTTTGAAAAAATTTATATTCATATTTTTTGTTTTGGTTAATTTAGTTTAATTTTAATAATTTATTAATTTTAAATTTTATTTTGATGTAGGGATCATGTGGCAGATGGAGACATTTTATAAAGGCTAATGTTACTATCGATGTTCTACTAGCATGGGTATCGATATAGATTTGGATTTCTGGTCCCACTCACCTTTGCCTCCCACATGCAGAAAATGTCATAAATGCCTCCTTTTGGGCTTTCGATTCAATGGCAAAATATTAATCTGGCATCTCCCGTATAGGGCTCAGATAATATGCAAATATGCGTGGAAATTGTTTTTTGCCGTCGTGTTATTGGGTGGTGTTTGGGGACACGAGAGATGCCAGATTACAATTTTGCCATTGAATCGAAAGTCCAATATGGGGCATTTTTGACATTTCCATTGTATTTATAGTGGGTGGCTAAGGTGTGTAGAACCGGAAATCCAAATCTAAATCGAGAGCCATGCTGTTAGAACAGCGATAGTAACATTGCCATTTTAAAATGTCTCCACCAGCCACATGATGCCTACATCAAAATAAAATTTAAAATTAATAAATTATTAAAATTAAACTAAATTCACCAAAATAAAAAAATGAATTTAAATTTTTTAAAAAACATTAAAATTCCTAATCAATTGACCACAAATAATGGACAAAAGATTCACAATAAACACTTGAAAAATTGAACTTAGTGTGCTCTAACCAACAATAATCTCTAACAATGATAAATTCTTTTAGACGAGACTATGGCATTGTAAATTAAAAACTAAAAATAAAATTAAGTATTATAAATTGGGGTTTTGTTTGGTACTTTGGTCAAATTTAATTTTTTAATGTAAATCCAACTAGCCCAATTTTGCTTTGTGTTTTCATTTTTTTTAATACAGCAGGCTGAGTTTTGGTTATTTTAAAAAAATGCAGCTAGCCAAGTTTTCATGAGTGTTTAGGTTATTTTTTTAAAAATACAATTGGCCGATATTTGGTTTGTGCTTTTTTTTTTTAATGCAACTGCCCTAGTTTTGTTCAGGTATTTTTGTTTTTGTTTTTGTAAAGCAATTGACCAAGTTTTGTTTAATGTTTTTTTTAAGATGCAACTAGTTGTGTTTTATTTAGTGTTTTAGTTTATTTTTTTAAATGCAACTAACCAGTTGCATTTAAAAACAATAAACCTAAACTCAAAACAACATTTGACCAATTGCATGTTAAGAAAAATTTAACTAAAACACCAAACAAAACTCAGTTAATTGTCTTTACTTTTAAAAAAATTATTTAACTAGCAAACCAAAACTCCGCCAATTGTATTTAATAAAAAATAACCAAAGAACCAAACAAAACTTGGCTAATTGGATTTAAAAATAAAAAGAAATTTAACCAATGCATCGAAAGAAAACTCTTCCAATACTTCTAATTTATAATAATTAATTTTATTTATAGAATTTTAATTTATAGTATCGTAGTCTCCTCTAAAATAATTTATCATTCTTAGAGATTATTGTTAGCTAGAGCACACTAAGTTTAATTTTTCAAGTGTTTATTGTTGTATTTTGTCCATGAATTGAGGTGATTTGCTTGGGAATTTTATATTTTTGAAAAAATTTATATTCATATTTTTTTGATTAATTTAGTCTAATCTTAATAATTTATTAATTTTAAATTTCATTTTGATGTAGGGATCATGTGGCCGATGGAGACATTTTATAAAGGCTAATATTTTACTATCAGGGTTCTACTAGCATGGCAGTCGATTTGGATTTCTGGTCCCACTCACCTTTGCCTCCCACATGCAGAAAATGTCATAAATGCCTTCTTCTGGGCTTTTGATTCAATGGCAAAATCTTATACTGGCATCTCCCGTATAGGGCTTAGATCATTTGCGCATAGAAATTGTTTTATTCGCACATCATGTTATTGGGTGGTGTTTGGGGACACGGGAGATGTCGCCAGATTACAATTTTGCAATTGAATCGAAAGCCCAATATGGGGCATTTATGACATTTCCTGTATATTTATAGTGGGAGGCAAAGATGTGTAGATCCGGAAATCCAAATCTCAATCGGCAGCCATGCTGGTAGAACAGCGGTAGTAACATTAACCATTTTAAAATATCTCCACTGGCATGATGCCTACAACAAAATGAAATTTAAAATTAATAAATTATTAAGATTAAACAAAATTCACCAAAATAAAAAAATGAATATAAATTTTTTAAAAAACTATAAAATTCCCAAGCAATTGACCACAAATAATGGACAAAAGATCCACAATAAACACTTGAAAAATTAAACTTTGTGTGCTCTAACTAACAATAATCTCTAAGAATGATAAATTATTTTAGATGATACTATAGTATAATAAATTAAAAACTAAAAATAAAATTAAGTATTATAAATTAGAGTTTTATTTGGAGCTTTGGTTAATTTTCTTTTTTCTAATATAAATCCAACTAGCCAAGTTTTGTTTTGTGTTTTGGTCAAATTTTGTTTAAATACAGCTAGCCAAGTTTTTGTTAGTGCTTTAATCTTTTTTTTCTTTTTTAAATGCAACTCTTCGAGTCCTTGTCCGGTGTTTATGTTATTTTTTTAAATACAATTGATCAAGCTTTGGTTGGTGTTTTTTTTTTAAATGCAACTTCCCAAGTTTAGTTTGGTATTTTGATTTTTTTTTTTTAAAAGCAATTGACCCAGTTTTGTTTGGTATTTTTTTTTAAGATGCAATTGGTTGAGTATTGTTTGGTATTTTGATTAATTTTTTTAAAATGTAACTAACCAGTTGTATTTAAAAATAATTAAGGTAAACTCAAAACAAAACTTGACCAATTGGTTTTTTTTTAAAAAATAACGAACACCAAACAATACTCGGGCAATTGCATTTAAAAATAAAATGAAATTTAAGTAAAGCACCAAACAAAACTCTGCCAGTACTTCTAATTTATGATACTTAATTTTATTTCTAGTTTTTAATTTTTAGTATCTTAGTCTACTCTAAAATAATTTATCATGGTTAGAGATTATTGTTTGGTAGAGCACATTAAGTTTAATTTTTCAAGTGTTTATTATTGATATTTTGTCCATGAATTGAGGTCAATTGCTTGGGAATTTTATATTTTTGAAAAAATTTATATTCATATTTTTTTTGTTTTGTTTAATTTAGTTTAATCTCACTAATTTATTAATTTTAAATTTCATTTTGATATAGGGATCATGCGGCCGTTGGAGACATTTTAAAAAGGCCAATGTTACTATTAGTGTTCTACCAACATGGCTGTCGATACAGATTTGAATTTCTGGTCCCAATCACCTTTGCCTCCCACATGCAGAAAATGTAATAAATGCCTCCTATTGGGCTTTCGATTCAATGGCAAAATATTACTCTGGCATCTCCCTTATTGGGCTCAGATATATGCGCATATACGTAGAAATTGTTTTATTCGCGCACACCGTGTTTTTGGGTGGTGTTTGTGGACACAGGAGATGTCAGATTACAATTTTGCCATTAAATCGAAAGCCCAATATGGTGCATTAATGACATTTACATTATTTTCAGAGTGGGAGGCAAAGGTGAGTAAAACTGAAAATCCAAATCTAAATCGACAGCCATGCTGGTAGAACAGCGATAATAACATTAGCCATTTTAAAATTTCTCCACTAGCCACATGATGCCTGCATCAAAATGAAATTTAAAATTAATAAATTATGAAGATTAAACTAAATTCAACAAAATAAAAAAATGAATATAAATTTTTTAAAAAACTATAAAATTCCCAACCAATTCACCACAAATAATGGATAAAAGATCCGCAATAAACACTTAAAAAATTAAACTTAGTGTGCTCTAACCAACAATAATCTCTAAGAATGATAAATTATTTTAGATGAGACTATGGTATTGAAAATTAAAAACCAGAAATAAAATTAAGTTTTATAAATTAGAATTTTGTTTGGTGTTTTGGTTAGATTTTTTTTCTAATATAAATCAAACTATCCAAGTTTTGTTCTATTTTAATTTTTTTCTAAATATAGTTGACTGGGTTTTAGTTGGTGTTTTGGTTATTTAGAAAAAAAATACAGCTAGCCAAGTGTTGTTCATTGTTTAGGTCAATTTTTTTAAATACAATTGTCATAGCTTTAGTTTGTGTTTTTTTTTTAAATGCAACTGCCCTAGTTTTGTTTAGTATTTTTGTTATTTTTTTAAAGCAATTGATCAAGTTTTGTTTGGCGTTTTTTTTAAGATGCAACTGGTTGAGTTTTGGTCGGTATTTTAGTTATATTTTTTTAAATGCAGCTAACCAGTTGTATTTAAAAACAATTAACCTAAACTCAAAATAACACTGGACCAATTACGTTTTAAAGAAAAATGAAGATAAACACCAAAAAAAAACTCTGTTAGTTGTATTTATTTATTTAAATTTAACCAGCAAACCAAAACTCAACAAATTATATTTAATAAAAACTAACCAAAGAGCCAAATAAAATTCGGCCAATTGGATTTAAAAATAAAAAATTTAACCAAAGCACCCAAAAACTCTTCTAGTACTTCTAATTTATAATACTTAATTCTATTTCTAGTTTTTAATTTATGGTATCCCAGTCTTTTCTAAAATAATTTATCATTCTTAGAGATTATTGTTAGCTAGAGTACACTAAGTTTAATTTTTCGAGTGTTTATTGTTGAAAATTTGCCCATGAATTTAGGTCGATTGCTTAGGAATTTCATATTTTTGCAAAAAATTTATGTTCACATTTTTTGTTTTGGTTAATTTAGTTTAATCTTAATAATTTATTAATTTTAAATTTCATTTTGATGTAGGGATCATGTGGTCGATTGGGACATTTTATAAAGGCTAATGTTACTATCGGAGTTATACTAGAATGGCTGTCGATATAGATTTGGATTTCTGGTCCCACTCACCTTTGCCTCCCGCATGCCTCCTTTTGGGCTTTCGATTCAGTGGCAAAATCTTAATCTGGCATCTCCCGTATAGGGCTCAGATCATATGCGCATATGTGTAGAAATCGTTTTATGTGCACATCTTGCTATTGGGTGATGTTTGAGGACACAGGAGATGCCAGATTATAATTTTGCCATTGAATCGAAAGCCCAATATGCGGCATTTATGACATTTCTTGTATATTCAGAGTGGGAGAAAATAGTGTAGAATCGGAAATCCAAATCTAAATCGACAGTCGTGCTGGTAGAACAGCCATAGTAACATTAGCCATTTTAAAATGTCTCCACCGGCCACGTGATGCTTGCATCAAAATGAAATTTAAAATTAATAAATTATTAAGATTAAACTAAATTCACCAAAATAAAAAATGAATATAAATTTTTAAAAAACTATAAAATTCCCAAGCAATTGACCACAAATAATGGACAAAAGATCCACAATAAATACTTAAAAAATTAAACTTAATATGCTCTAATAACCAATAATCTCTAAGAATGATAAATTATTTTAGACGAGACTATGGTATAGTAAATTAAAAATAAAAAATAAAATAATTATTATAAATTAGAGTTTTGTTTAGTGCTTTGGTTAAATTTTTTCTTTAATATAAATCCAACTAGTCGAGTTTTGTTCTATATTTTGATTAATTTTTTTTTTAAATACAGCTGGCTGAGTCTTCATTGGTGTTTTGATTTTTGTTTTATTTAAAACAAAATGTAACTAATCAAGTTTTGTTCGGTAGTTTTGTTATTTTTTTTAAAGCAATTGAACGAGTTTTGTTTGATGTTTTTTTGATGATGCAATTTGTTACTTTTGTTCGGTGTTTTGGTTAATTTTTTTTAAAATTCAACTAACCAGTTGTAT
The DNA here is from genome assembly GCA_036873735.1 of Pouteria campechiana. NCBI lineage: Eukaryota > Viridiplantae > Streptophyta > Magnoliopsida > Ericales > Sapotaceae > Pouteria > Pouteria campechiana. The sequence goes on from JAYJMB010008455.1 coordinate 12,100, forward strand.
TTAAAAATAATTAACCTAAACTCAAAACAAAACTTGACCAATTGCATTTAAAAAAAAAATTAACCAAAATAATAAACAAAACTCAACTAATTGGATTTAAAAATAAAAAGAAATTTAACAAAAGCACAGAACAAAACTCTGCAAGTACTTCTAATTTATAATACTTAATTTTATTTCTAGTTTTTAATTTATAGTATCATAGTCTTCACTAAAATAATTTATCATTCCGAGAGATTATTATTTGCTAGAGCACACTAAGTTTAATTTTTCAAGTGTTTATTGTTGATATATTGTCCATGAATTGAGGTCAATTGCTTGGGAATTTATATTTTTAGAAAAACTTTTATTCATATTTTTTGTTTTTGTTAATTTAGTTTAATCTTAATAATTTATTAATTTTAAATTTCATTTTGATATAGGGAACATGTGGCCGCTGGAGACATTTTAAAAGGGCTAATGTTACTATCGTGTTCTACCGGCATGGCTGTCGATTCAATGGCAAAATCTTAATCTGGCATCTACCGTATAGTGCTCAGATTATATGCACATATGCGTAGAAATTGCTTCATGCGCACACCGTGTCATTGGGTGGTGTGTGGGGACATGGGAGATGCATATTACAATTTTGCCATTGAATAAAAAAAGCCCAAAATGGGGCATTTAAGACATTTCCATTATATTCAGAGTGGGAAGCAAGGGTTAGTAGAACTGGAAATCCAAATCTAAATCGACAGCCATGCTGTATAACGGCGATAGTAGCATTTGCCATTTTAAAATGTTTCCATAAGCCACATGATGCTTACATCAAAATGGAATTTAATATTAATAAATTATTAAGGTTAAACTAAATTCACCAAAATAAAAAATGAATATAAATTTTCTAAAAAAATATAAAATTCCCAACAAATTGACCTTTAATAATAGACAAAAGATCCACAATAAACACTTAAAAATTTAAACTTAGTGTGGTTTAGTCAACAATAATCTCTAAGAATGACAAATTATTTTAGATGAGTCTTCGGTATTGAAAATTAAAAAACTAAAATAAAAATTAAGTATTATAAATTAGAAGTACTAGTCGAGTTTTGTTAAGTGCTTTGGTTAAATTTCTCGTTTTTAATATCAATCCAATTGTCCGAGTTTTGTTTTGTGTTTTGGTTAAATTCTTTTTCTAAATACAACTGGCTAAGTTTTGGTTAATTTTTTTAAATACATCTAGACGAGTTTTGGTTGGTGTTTTGTTTTGTTTTTTTTTAAACATAATTAACAAAGTTTCGTTTGGTGTTTAGGTTAATTTTTTTTTAAAAAGCAATTGATTGTGTTTTGTTTAGTGTTTATCTTTTAAGATGCAATTGACCGAGTTTCATTTTGTATTTTGGTTTTCTTTTGAATGCAACTAACTAATTGCATTTAAAAAAATTAACTAAAACACAAAACAAAACTTGACCAATTGCGTTTAAAAAAAAAAAATTAACCAAAACACCGAACAAAACTCAGCCAGTTGTATTTATTTTTAAAATAAAATTTAACCAACTAATCAAAACTCGGCCAACTGCATTTAAAAAAAAATAACCAAAGCACCAATCAAAACTTTGGCTAATTGGATTTAAAAAAAATAATCAAAGCATCAAACAAAATGTGGCTAGTACTTCTAATCTATAATAGTTACTTTTATTTCTAGTTTTTAATTTATAGTACGGTAGTCTTCTCTAAAATAATTTATCATTCTTAGATATTATTGTTAAGTAGATCACACTAAGTTTAATTTTTGAAGTGTTTATTTTTGATATTTTTTCCATGAATTGAGGTCAATTGCTTGGGAAGTTTACATTTTGAGAAAAAATTCTATTCATATTTTTTGGTTTTGGTGAATTTAGTTTAATCTTAATAACTTATTAATTTTAAATTTCATGTTGATGTAGGCATCATATGGCTGGTGAAGACATTTTATAAAGACTAATGTTACTATCGCTGTTCTACTAGTACTAGCATGGCTGTCAATATAGATTTGGATTTCTGGCCCCACTCTCCTTTGCCTCCCACATAAATGTCTCCTATTGGGCTTTTGATTTAATGGCAACATCGTAATCTGGCATCTCCCGTATAGGGATCTTATCATATGCACATGTGTAGAAATTATTTTATGCTCACACCGTGTTATTGGGTGGTGTTTGGGGATACCGGGGATGCCAAATTATAATTTATGACATTTTCTGTACGTGGGAGGCAAAGGTGAGTGGAACGGAAATCCAAATCTAAATCGATAGCCATGCTAGTAGAACAGCGATAGTAACATTAGCCATTTTAAAATGTCTCCACTGGCCACGTGATGCTAACATCAGAATGAAATTTAAAATTAATAAATTATTAAGATTAAACTAATTCACCAAAATAAAAAATGAATATAAATTTTTTCAAAAATATAAAATTCCTAAGCAATTGACCTCAAATAATTGACAAAAGATCCTCAATAAACACTTGAAAAATTAAACTTAGTGTTGTCTAGCCAATAACAATCTCTAAGAAAGATAAATTATTTTAGATAAGACTTCGGTATTATAAATTGAAAATCATAAATAAATTAAGTATAATAAGTTTGAAGTATTGGCAAAGTTTTGTTCGGTGCATTAGTTAATTTTTTTTAATATAAATCCAATTGGCTGCGTTTTCTTCTTTGTTTTGGTTTTCTTTTTTAAAATATAACTCGTCGAGTTTTAGTTAGTGTTTTGGTTATTTAAAAAAAAATGCAACTAGCCGAGTGTTATTTGGTGTGTAGGTTATTGTTTTTTAAAATATAATTAGTCAAGTTTTGTTTGGTGTTTTGGTTATTTTTTAAAATGAAACTGGCCGAATTTTATTCAGTGTTTTGGTTATTTTTTTTTAAAAAGTAATTGACCAAGTTTTTTTTTTTGGTATTTTTTTTAAGATGCAACTAGCCAAGTTTTATTTGGTGTTTTTGTTTATTTTTTTTAAATGCAACTGACTAGTTGCATTTAAAAAAAATTAACCAAAATACAAAACAAAACTTAAATAATTATATTTAAAAAAAATGACCAAAATACCAAACAAAACTCCCCCAGTTGTGTTTTTTTAAAAGACTAACCAACCAATCAAAACTCAACTAGTTGTATTTTTAAAAAATTAACCAAAGCATTGAACAAAATTCGGCCAATTGGATTAAAAAAAAAGAAATTCAACTAAAGCCCCAAACAAAACTCGGTCCGTACTTCTAATTTATAATACCTAATTTTATTTCTAGTCTTTAATTTATAATACCTTAATTTCATCTAAAATAATTTATCCTACTTAGAGATTATTGTTGGCTCAAGCATACTAAATTTAAATTATAAATGTTTATTGTGGATCTTTTGTCCATGATTTGAGGTCGATTGCTTGAGAATTTTATATATTTGGAAAATTTTTATTCATATTTTTTGATTTTGGTGAATTTTGTTACTATAATTGCTTAGTTTTGATAACAAAAAACTTAATTAAGTTAAGTACTAATGAAAATTTGTCAAGATTATAAGCGTAGAAACAGACTATGGACATAAAGAAAAATTCTCAAATGAAGAAGCGGACATGCTCAAAATAAGAATTCTAAATGCTAGAAGAACAATGCAATACTAGCACGATATGAAACTCTACTAGACAAGCTAGAGTTTTGGATAATACAAGTTAAGTGAAGTCTCGAATAGTCTTCCAATAGTTGAAGAAGTTTTCAAGGCATAAGAACAAAACAGTTCGTTAGAAATACCAAACAATTCAAAATATTCATTTTCGGATGTTCCTAAGCTAAGAATGGAAGAGCACCTTAATCTGTCCAAAATATATCTTGGATAATACGGAGGCAAAGGATGACTTCGGACACTGATTAAAGTTGTTCCCAAATTTATTTGCATGAAGTTTGGACAAAGAGCGAGCTTTGGACAAAGCCTTAATGTTGTCATGATAGTTCGAACAATGAGAGAAACTAACTTCGGATGCACTAGAACATTTTAGATGAAGCCACTTCATCATCTCTCTATTATTGTCCAAAATTTTAAGTTTGTACGATCCCATGCAAGCAACTTTGTCTGAAATGAAGAATGGTCATGAAGAGTAATACTCAAGGTAGACACTACATTTGAAATATTAACTTGAGACATAGCAACTCCATCCCAAGCAACAAATAGAAATCGCTGGTAGCTGTCCTTACAGTCTGAAATCATTCCTAATCTCCATATTCCATCTCTGGCAAGTTTTGCGCTGTAAGTTTCCATAATTGTAAAGCTAAAAGATGTATTTCATTAGTAGAAGCTTCAAAAATTCTGCATTCAATGAAGCTCACCTACCTCCAATGGCTTGAATGCAAGATGAGTATATGAGGAGCAAAGTTGGAACAAAAAAGGAGAGAGAAGACCATTACGTTCATTGAGTCCTCATTTTTCAAACACAAGGCAACTTAAAGACTTTGTCCTTCAACCTTCTACAAATCTCCATTAAAAGGCGGTTAACAAACTACCAAGTCTTCCCCTGCGGATTAAAGAAATACTCTATAAAAGTGTATCTAATCTTTTCCATTTCATTTATGTGATTGCTTGAGTCAGTATTGGAGACTAGACTCAAGAAGAGCATTTGTAACTGCCAAAGTGTGTTTCATAGTTAGTTTGCTAAGTATTGTATTCACGCCTCCTAGAGCTAGAATCCAGAAGAGTACAAGGTACACTAATTTACGCCCCCTAGAGCTAGAATCTAGTAGAGTGCACTGTTACTAGTTTATGTCCCCTAGAGCTGAAATCCAAAAGAGTGTAAGGTACACTAGTTTATACCATATAGAGCTGGAATCTAAAAAAGTGCTTAGTGCACTAGAATTTACACCCCCTTAAGTTGGAATCAAGAAGAAGAAGTTTGTATTCGTTGAACTATGTCTCACAAATAGCTTGTTAATTTGTTATGAAGCTTAGAACTGAAATCTAGAAGAGTACTGGGTGCACTATTTTATTCTATTATAAGAGATATAGTGGGACCCAAGGTACTAGAGGAGAGTGATCTTGTTAGAGTGGAGTAGAGCAGTTAGCTCGAACCATTATATATCGTGTATGCTATTTGTGTTTGCTTTACTTTCCTACATTTACAACTTTGTCATTTATTTCATCTTAATTTGCACACAAGCAAGGAAAAGTGGGAATTTGATTAAACTAGGGTTAAGCAAGAAATTGTTGTAAACCCAATTCACCTCTCCCCTCTTAGGTTAAGCCAAACTACCATACTAAAGGGACCAATAAGTGGTATCAAAGCGAGCTACATAAATAATTTTAGTAATCTTGTTGGCTAACCCTATGTCATCCTCCATGTTTACTGAGGGATACTCCACCTCCCAGGTTTCATATTTTGATGGAATAAGTTTCACTCAATGAAAGAGGAAATTGAAAAAATATCTTATGGCCAGTGACCTTAAGCTTTGGAGGATTATTTTTATTGGCACTGCTGAGGATCAAGAGTGATCTAGGTAAGAAAATGTCAAGGCTATGAATGCCCTGCTACATGCTCTCTACTCTACCATTTGTAAGTATGTCTTAGCTTGTAAAACCACGAAAGGACTTTTGGACAAGCTTAAGACAATTTCTAAGGGAAAAGGTGATTTGCACTCAAATGACACTAATGTTGTTGTTGAGATTGAATTTAGTGCAGGAAGTTAAGAAAAGGAGAAATAAACTCCTAAAGAAAAAGAACAAAAAGAAGATGATAAATCTGTGGAAATAGAAGAACTAGAGACTACAGAACTACCATAGATTGAAGAACAACAATCTCAAGAAGAGATCAAAATTCAAGAAAAAGAAGAGACAATTGAGCCTCAAAATAAAATTCAAGACATTGAAGAGGTCAAATTGTTTAAAGAGTCATCTTAGGTTAAAGGGGAGCAACTTGAAGAGAAAGAGATGATAAAGATGGACTTGTAGTTGAAAGCAAAAATTTAGAGCAAGTCGGTGAGAAGAAAGATGAGAAGGAAGGTAGAAAAAAGAAAGAGGAGGATGATGGTGAAAGAGAAAAAGAAGAAGAAGAAGAGTACTTCCTCCAAAAGCACAAACAATTCTTTCTCATCAAGGAGCTATGAAATGAAGAAAGGTGATGAGGAAAAGAAGAAACATCAACCTCCTCAAAAAGACAAATAGTTTTAGATACTGGATGAAAAAGAGCATATCCAAATAAGTAAGAGGCCAAAGAAGCAAGGTAAGTACAGGTATGATGCTTAAACCCAAATATCTTTATATTTGTCATAATCTACACTCATAATCTTACTTGTTCATTTCTAATGTAGTTTCACTTGTACATGAATAGAAATTTAAAGTTAGATTAGATCAAAGGAAACAATATGTTATCTAAACAATCAACATGCTTCGAGGATAAGTATACCAAAGAGGCATATAATTGAATTAAAATAATGTGTGATCTCAAAAAAACTCAAAAATATTTAGTTATGGTCAAATTGATTGAAATTTCATAATTGATTCAATTATCGATGAAAAATGTTATTGACATCTAAAGCTTTCAAAGAAGTTAGTTCTCATCTTCAAGATGTAATTCATAAATATGCTAGTTTAAAAAATTCAATGTTAGCTATGATTAAAGTATAGTGTCTACCTTGGTTTATAATTATTTAATGCATAAGAGAACTAGCAAAATCTAGATCTTCCATTCATAAAACTTATAAGAAGAAAACTTTCATATGAAAAATAAAATAATCTAAATAATGAATGATTTATTCAAATGATCACTTTAATATATAGTCTAGATTTTCAAAAGCATATTACTCTATGTTAAAAGTGGATTTACACTAATTAAGTTATTGTATAAAGTACATAATTATTTGATTCTGATAATGAAGAAATAGTGCAAGGATTCTTTAAGTGTATGTAGGAAAAGTATGAAATGAGCACATGGAAGAAGGAGAATGATGAGGAAATAGAAATCTTCTTCTCAATCTACAAGTTCAAGCTAAAGAAAGAAAATCAAGTGCTAAGAAATCAGGATTGATAACACCTTCTATAAGATCAAATGCGAAAATTGTGAAAGGGAATGATAAAGGAGATAAGTTGCCTAACTTGATGTATCTGTTTAATAATGAAATTATGCATTACATTGCTATAATCTCTAGACGCCTCGAAAATGAATGCTTTGGAATTAAATGTATATGAATTCATTATTCTAAACAAAAATCATTCTCAAAGTTTAAATTGATATATAAAATTGGTTAATTCTTAATATAATTACAGTCCCAAGACATAGTTAAGCCTATTTGGGAAACCCCATGGTTTAAGGTCTTGAATAGGTATTCCATGCCAAGCTATTCCTTCTATAATCATCACTAAGGGTTAAACTTTTAAAATGAAAATAATTTGGATAATAAATTGAATTTTCAGGACAATGCTTAAAAGATTACTCTCATGACATAAATTATTCCATTTTATTCATGACTATGATGCATGTAAAAATACTTCAAGTTCAAATCATGCAATGAGAAAATTTGAATGATTTATGTTTTGTGTGCTAAGTGCTTATTACATGTAAAACATATGTTCACGATATTTAAAACAATTCGTCTAACACACTTGAATGGAAATGATATGTTTCTAATGTTACATTGCTCAAGATGATTTGTTTGATTACATGCTATAGATTGATTGTGTTGAAACACGATTGAAATTGAAAAATAACAAATGATTAATGAGTTAGAAAAGAATAGAAATTAGAAATTCAAGAAGAAAATTTTAAGAAAATCTATTTATGGGAACAAAGTCGCCTGGACCCCATGCGTCCCTGGCCCAAGGCACCTATGTGCCAGCTATTTGCCAATTCGAATAAGATAAAAACTTGGGCATTGATTCACTTCCCATTTCCATTCCATTCTCGTTCCTAGTCTTCCATAACCTAAAAGAGCTAGCGCTTGTAATTTTCAATCTCCCAAAGGAGCATTTTCTCTAAGTTTCTATCATTACCATCAATTTTCTGCACCTCAATGAGACCCAAAGTTGCAATCTCCAAACCCGAAAAGGTGTGAAACAACCAAGAACCAGAGGAGAAGCATCCACCTTTCAACCTTCATCATCTAGACATTGTAGAAGACCTCAAACTATAGTTAATGTAGGCAATACTTCACTCCCAACAAATGTAAATGAAATAGAAGTGAAAGAGGAACCTGGCAGAAATGAAGAACAGTTGAAACCATTGGACTTGAAATCCCTTCAAAAAGAGGTAGATGAAAGGAAAGTTCCCACTGCCAAATTTTTGTCTAGAGACCTACTTGCATATTATTTTGGTGGAGAAGATAAGAAGTTCAAATTTTATACTTCAATGTTAGGTAGACTAGTGCATATTTAGAAGAAGATTGATTTGGGCTTCCTTGATAAATATAAATCTAATATACATAATATGTTGAATTATTAAGATGGACTAAGTTGATCAATCTTGAGGTACCAATTTATAGAGAACTAGTCCTCATATTTATTTCAATTAGCTATGCATCAATGGTGAAAGGAATTAAAATTCAATTTGGAACAAACTTATTATCTCTTGAAAAACACCTAGGTGAGATATTGGTGTACTAGCAGATGAAGATGAAGATGGGTTAAAGAAGGAAGAAATTTTCAACAATTTATTCTCTAGAATAGTATATACATGTCCACACTTATATGAGAACTAAGGATCTCACTATAGAACTGAGAATGCTTAGGAAAGTTTTGGAAAATATGTTTTTGCCTAATCTTGGGGGAATGGAGCAAGTGATTGCCAATGAAGCCAAAGTGTTATGGAAAATCTACACTTGTCAAAAAGTTAACTTCCTGAAACTCATGTTCATTTCTTTTGGATACATGTGCCAAAGAACAAATCTTATAGTGACTAATGTAGTATGGCTGATAAGAATAATTGAGCAATTTAAAGTTTTGATACTTGGAGAGTCATATCTACATATATCAATACTAAAAAAGGATTGGGTAGGAGAAACTCTACTAAAAAGAATGGGCATTCAAGTGTCTGATTATCTAGTAGAGATGGATGAGAATAATGAAAGAAAGATGGAAGATGATGATGAGAATGAAGAGGAGGAAATAGAAGAAAAGGAAGAGAGACTTAACAGGGATAATCCTGTTGTAGAAAAAGGTTCATCACATCTTTGAGCTTCACCCAAAGCTGATATTTCTAGAGACTCTGCTTATGTTATGTTGTCACTGGAAGTAAAGAAATTAAGGAAAGAAATGGTAGAACTTAGAAAAGTGTAAGAGAAAATAAAGAAGAACATCTATACAATCATTTAATATTTTGGCATTACTAAACAAGAGAACCATGTTTTGTGAGAATGTCATAAGAACACATGTAGTGAAGTTTAATATATATTCTTACTATGGAATTTGATGAAATTGATTGAAATTTTGTGTATTTTGAATTGATTTTGATTAGTATTATTTCTTGAAAATTAGTATACATGTTGATATACTTGCTCTGATCAATCTGTACATATAAGGAGAATTTTAGTAGTATAAGAATTAGGATTGACTAATGAAAATGCATAAGAATACATCTTCATAAAATTTGTAATTTACCTATCATTACCCCTTATGCTACAAAGAATGAAATTAATCTCAAAAGTCATTTCATACGTAGTATAAAATACCAGCATATGTTCGTAATTCCTCTACTCATTGGAAACCTTAGCTCGTTTACTTTGAAAACCATTTTCCAAGATATCACCTCATTCTTTTGCTAAAATTTAATACCCATTCCTTGGAAATTTTGTTAAACTCTTGTTTTAGCAAACACTCACTAATTCTCCTTGAAAATCATCTCCAAATACCTTGCAATCTTCTCAATCACATGTATATTATTCACACTCCTAAATGAATTGGCCACAAAGGAAAATTCATAGAGTCCACGAATGCTAGTAAAGTACCAATTAGAAGAAAATTTTGGGGAAGGAAAGAGTCTGAAACATCTGAGAATGTGTTGTAGATAAAGCCTTAGAAGGAATTAAGGAAGAAAATGAGAATTTCAATATGCAAGCCTTGGCTTTGAAGAAAATGAGAACCATCTTCACTTAAGCCAAATGGCCTCACATTCAACTCAAACTATTCTAAAGAGGCCGATGAAGAGAAGATAAAAGGGTGCAATAGTAGCAGCAGCAACAACAGCAAACACCTTCCTTTTTCTCCTTATCATCTCCCACTCTTTCCCCTCACCTTCCCATCCCCCATCCATAACTTTACAAAAGTAATGGACTCATGCCTTTGCCCGCCTTTAGATTTATTCAGAGAATCATAATAGGGCTTCACCACTCCCTCATTTACTGCACTTTTGTACTAAAATGTGTATATTTTATGTAACTCTGTTTGTACTGAAATAAAATTCTATGTGAATCTATTCATACTAAAATGAAATTTGTTAGATCTTTTATGTTTTGCAAATTTGCTTCTTTATCTCTATGCAATATGCTCACTCTGCACTTCATTTTCTTTAGTATCTTATTGATCATGACAAAAGGGGGAGAGATTATTCAATTAAAAGGGGGAGAGATAGTTACTTCAAATGGGAGACATAGTTTAAATATAAAGAGAAGAAAGAATTAAAGTTTAAAGTATTCATTCAGGGGGAGATAAATTAGTTAGGTGGGAGATTATATTTAAATTCATTAGCATATTTAAATTGCATAGATTTAATCAAGTTTTTTCATCATTAAAAAGGGGGAGATTGTTAGAATAATTGCATAGTTTTGATGACAAACAAAACTTAATTAAGTTAAGTACTAATAAAAATTTATCAATATTATAAGTGTAGAAATAGACTCAGAACAGAAAGAATAATTAGCAAATAAAGAAGCAAATGTGCTGAAATGAGAAGTCCAAATGCTAGAAGAATAATGCAATACTAGGATAGTATGAAACTATACTACACAAGCAGGAGTTTTGGACAATACAAGTTAAGTGAATTCTTGGATATTCTTCCAACAGTTGAAGAAATTTTCAAGGCATAAGAACAAAATAGTTCATTAGAAATACCAAACAATTCTAAATATTCATTTTAGGCAGTCCTAAGCTTAGAATGGAAGAGCACCTCAATTTGTCCAAAACATATCTCGGACAATATAGAGACAAAGGCCGACTTCTAACATTGCTTAAAGTCATTCCCAAACTTATTTACATGAAGTTTGAACAAAGAGCAAGCTTCAGACAAAGGTTTAACATTGTCACACCACTTCATCCGTCTCTCCAATTTTGGCCAAAATTTTAACTCTAGATGATCCCATGAAAGTAGCTCTATCCGAAATGAAGAATGATCACGAAGAGCAATACTAAAGGGAGATAATCCATTCGAAATATTAACTTGAGACCTTGCAATTCTATCCCAAGCAATAAATAGCAATTACTGGTAGCTGTCCTCACAGTCCAAAATCATTCCTAATCTTCTAGCTACTATCTCTAGTAAGTTCCGTGCTATAAGTTTCCATAGTTGTAAAGCTAAAAGACGTATTTTATTGGTAGAAGCTTCAAACATTCTTCTGCATTCACTAAAGCTCACCTACCCCCAGCGACTTGAATTCAAGAAGAGTATATGAGGAGCAAAGTGTTGGTCCCATAGGTTAGGCTAAAACCCAAGAGGGGAGGGGTGAATTGGGTACTTAAAAATTATTTCTCAACCCCTTTAGGATTACCTTCCCCTTTAGCAATCAATCACTTGAACATAAAATAAATAAGATACAATGATTTTTATAGTTATTCGAGTAAACAATCTACTCCACTCAAGATCACTTTTCTTTTAGTGTCTTGGTTTCCACTATTCCCAATAGCAAAAATGCAATAGTGTCCCCGAAACTCTTCTAGATTATAGCTCTAGGGGGCGTAAACACGTGTCCCCGACACTCTTCTGGATTCCAGCTCCAGAGGGGCATAAACATAATGCTCCCAGCACTCTTTTAGATTTAAGCTCTAGGGGGCACAAACAAATAATTTTTGTCTATAGTTAGATAGTCACAGTTCTTCTTGACTCTAGTCACAAATACTAGCTCAAGAAATAAGAAATAAATATCAGAAGTTTAAGCACATGAATTTCTTAGTAAGCACAAGGAAAGTTTTTTAAAAGTTGAATGTGAAAGTAAATGATCTTCCCAATGATAGTTGAAGGCCTTTAAGGAAATTTGAGGAAGGTTTGCAAGGCTCTTGACTCTTGGAGAATTGTAGAAGGTTAAGCTCAGATCAGTAAATGCTCTCAAGAAGGTTTGAATGATTTTCTCTTTGTTACTCCCTTCTGCTCCAATGATGCTTTATTTATAGCTGCTTTGAATTTTTAGCCATTGGTGGTAGGTGAGCTCTATTAATAACAGAAGACAATCTAATTGGTGCATTTTGAATCTTTTGACTTTTGCTTATTCCTCATATATTAAAATGCCTATGGTGCCGACCTTGGAAAAGATGATTTCAAGTTTCTCAATAAGCTCTGGTCAAGGTATTACTACATTGGCTGCTGCTTTCACCAATATAGAAATATCATTATTAATGCTGGGCGAAGACCAACAATTCATTCCGACCATTACTTGTCTTTTACTTATGATAGATGAAGTATCTGTCTATCTATCCATAAGACAAAGTTCCTTAATTTGTTGCATCGTAAAGGCATAAATATATTGTTATTTCAGAGCTTTGTCTATTGGGTTTTTTTCTAAGAGAAGAAGTATTAGATTGTAGACAGGTTTTCTTCATGCCTTTGTTTGATGGAATATTTTTTTGCTGTCTGTTGATAATCAGACGATCATTGACAAATTCTTTGTTCTACCAAACACTTCTTGCTTCTTCTACTTTGTCTGTCGATGGTAGATGAAGTCTTTTGTTTTGCTGAAAAGATCTTCACTTCTTCCACCTTTTTCTGTTGATGGTAGATGAAGTCTTTTATTTTGCTGAAAAGATCTCCACTTTTTCCGCCTTTGTCCGTTGATGGTAAACGAAGTCTTTTATTCTACTGAAAAGATCTTTACTTCTTCTGCCTGTGCCTGTTGATGGCAGACAAAGTCTTTTATTCTATTGAAAAGATCTTCACTTCTTTTACCTTTGTCTATTCTCATTAGACAACTATTGGTAAAAACTGCGGCTTGCTTATGATAGATGAACTCTGTTATAAATATATTGTCTTGCATCCGTTAGATATAGTTTTCCATTTTGACAGACAAATGGAAAACAACCGAGTCCTTTTCATTTGTGCTTTGTCTGTTATGATACTTCGTCTTTTGCTTCTTTACTTGCTCACTCCTTGTCGCTATGAAATATGTTTTCTGTGTTCATTTATCTTTAAAACTTGCAACTTGATTCTGCATGCTAAAGCTTGATAACAACTATTAGTACATAATCTACAATCAAGTTTTGTTTGTCATCGAAATCATCCATTAATGTCAGCATTCTCTCCCTTTTTGACGATGACAAAACTTGTTTAAAAATTATCTCATAAAAGATAATCTTCCCCTGAATGTATATGCAGATAAAAATGTTTGCAATGTTTAAGCATTCCACAAGTTGCCATCTTCTGATGTTTCTTTATCTTGTTATATATATATATTCTTCCCCTGATTATTTAGAATGTATTCTCCCCCTAATTTATTAAGTGGTTATGCAGTTTATATTTCCTATTTGAGATAATTTGTATATTCTTTCTCCCTTTTTTTGTCATAAGCAAAAAAAAAAAACAAAAACATATGTATTCCTAGTAAGATACATATACAAATAGAAGTAGCCAGAAAATAATGAAAAGATTTAATTTTATTTTAGTACAAATAGTGATACAAAGTAGATTGGCTTAGACATAAACATTCTTAGTTTGGAGAGATGAGGGATAGATTATTTTGGAACCTGAAGAGATTGACCACAAGGTAGGGGGATGTGCATGATGTGATTTTCCAAGAACGGGAGAATAACTTATGCTAAAAATAGAGTTGGATGTGATACCATAGCTGTAAGTTAATTTTAGCAAGAAAATGAGGTGTACTTGACCTCGGGAAACAATCTTTAGATGAAATGCAAATAGAGCACTTGATTCAAATAACTTACTTTGTTTGAGACAAAGTTTAGTCTCAAGAGGGCGTATTTGACATTGCAAATTTAAGCACAGAAACATTAGAGATTTTGTCCTTCGATCATCACATTAGTCATACCTAATTTTCCTCTAATGTTGCAAAAGGTGTCTATGGATATTGGTTTAGTAAAAATATCAACAAGTTGTGCACTTTTGAGCACATATTCTAGACATATATCATGTTTTTTAACATGATTTCCAATAAAGTGGTGCCTAATTTCTATATACTTAGTTCTCAAATGTAAAACAGGGTTCTTTGTTAAGCATATAACACTAGTGTTATCACATTTAATGGGTATGTCTCTATAGCTTAGTCTATAATTAAGAAGTTATTGTTTCATCCATAGTGATTGAGTGTAAGAACTTCCAGCTGCTATATATTCGCTTCTGCTATAGAGAGAGTAACTCTAGTTTGTTTTCTGGATAACCATAATACTAAACTATTTCCTAGAAATTGACAAATTCCACTAGTACTTCTTCTATCAACTTTATATCCTCCAAAATCAATATCAGAATATCCAATGAGTTCAAAGCCTATTTCTTTGGGATAATAAAGTCCTAGATTTGGTGTGTCAGCTAGATACTTAAAAATTCATTTTACTATAGTGAGGTGTGATTCTCAAGGACTGGATTGGAATCTAGCTCATAAGCCTACATTAAAGAGAATATCTAGTCTAGATGCAGTAAGATAAAGAAAAGATCCAATCACTTTCATCCTTGTTAAGCCTTGTTGATGTGCTCATTGGAGTGCTTGCTGCCTTAAATTCTTCTATTTTGAACTTCTTTAACA